>JABXJD010001065.1:35000-118434 GCA_013375575.1 Percina caprodes
ATCCCAAAGGGCTCCATGTAGACCAGCACAGTTCTGCTGGTTGACACACACTTACGATCTGGGCCGTAAACTACACACCAGTACTCCCCTGCATGTTCCCGTGAGAGCTGAGAGATAACCAGCTTCCCATTAAGCGGTGTAAACCTTTCATAAAGGATTCTTCCCCCAGTTCGAGTTGACTTGATGAACCATTGATGCTCCTTACCCTCTCCCAAATCTCTGCAGCTGAAAGTGACTTCCTCTCCCTCTGAGAAGAGCTCTACAGCAGGGGGGCCAAATTTGGGGCACACCAACAGCAAATACACATGCTCTCTCATAGAGTTATAACAGACGTAATAACCTGAGTGATGTAACGTTAGAGATGAAAACGCCAGAGAGTAGTTTTGGTCCACTGAAGGCATCGTCTGGTTGTGTAGTCCTAGGTCAGAGTGGAGAGGGATTTTCGATTAAACATCCAAAGGGGGCGGATCATCAGGAAATCATTGACATTGCACGGCAACACAGCCGTCTCGTCCACCGAGCGGTAGATTGTCTCTGAAAGCATTCTCAACAGTAAAATGACACTCATAACACACTGCTGTTGGTGCATCACCAGACAGTTGTACTCTCTAAAGTCTGTTGCCATGACGTTGGTTGCACGAAGAGTTGATGTGTTTGTCACCACTTGGAATCTTCCTCTAACGCTGTCTGTCATCGCATTGTCCCCAAAAACTCTGCTCCATGTTTCCTGCTCGTATCTAAAGTCCTGTTTGAGCCACTGGACATCCAGATGACCATCAGCTCTCCTACATTGCACGTCCACCGTTTTTCCAAGGCTCGTGTCAACTCCTCCCGGTCTAAACTTCTCACTACAAATGATAATACTGATGTTTTTCTCATGCGTCACATTACCCTCAGTCCAGCACTCCTCTCGGTACGTGCCGGAGTCTGAATGGGTCAGGCGGTGGATGGTGTAAGAAGAAGTATTCACCCTGCTGGCCAGTCGTTTCAGGGGACCAGGTACAGAGGTGTTCCACAGGACCAGCTTCTCCTCACCAACAGATCTGGAGATCAGACAGGAGGTGGTGTTTTTGGGGAGGTTGAAGGTGTAAAAGTCTCCTTCCCTTTTGATGATGATCTGTTCTTCTGCATGGATGCTGCTGATGAGAGCAAACAGCAGGAAGGAGAGCTCTGCGACTGCAGCCATTCTGCTCCGAGGTCGTAAAACACTGACAGGACTCGGCTCATAAGCTCCACGGCAACCCTCATTAGCAGCTGCTCTTTTTCTTTTTTAACAAACTTCTTTATCTCATCATCATTGGAAACTCTGACGAAGCAGGCCTCCTATCAAGGAATCAATTTCCTTCAAAAGGTGTCAATGACCACAGAGGGTGTCGTGCCCTCTAACACTGATTATGTAGAGATGTGAGGAAACAACCAGCGATAAGTGTGTGTGGGTATGAGTGTGTGTGTGTTGGGGAGAGAGAGATGAACATTTGAGCAATTTGGCACTTTAGGCATCATCCATCCATCCATCCATCCATCCATCCATCTTTGTCCCCTTATCCGGTATCGGGTCGGGGGGGCAGCAGCTCCAGCAGGGGACCCCAAACTTCCCTTTTTGCAGAAGCCAGAACATCTCTTCATGCTGTGCAGGTGAGACTGCCCTCAGAAAGGAAGAGACCGATTCAGGCCTGGCAGCAGAAAACACAGCCTGCCTCAGTCGTATACACAGCCAGGCCGCTATTTCACACAGTGTGATGTGACGATTCCCTACCTGAAGAAAGTCCTCCATCGGTTTCCTGCTGAGAACCATGGCCTCAGATTTAGAGGTGCTGATCCTCATCCCAGCTGCTTCACACTTGGCTGTGAACCGATCCAGTGAGTGCTGGAGGTCACAGGCCGATGACGCCATCAGGACCACATCATCAGCAAAAAGCAGCGATGAGACCCTGAGCCTGCTGAACTGCAACCCTCCCCCCCCCGACTACGCCTCGATATCCTGTCCATAAATACTAGAAACAGGATTGGTGAGAAAGCGCAGCCCTGGCGGAGGCCAACCCTCCAGAACCTGGAACGAGTCCAACTTACCGCCGAGAACCCGGACACAGCTCTCTCTTTGGCTGGTATTTCACACAGTGTGATGTGACATCTCTGCAAAACTCATCACATTGCAGAGGATTGACCAAAGCTTAGATCATACATTTTATTGTACTACCCTAATAGCTTGCAGTTACTGAAATTGTTGCATGTCATGCTCCTCTGTTAGGTTCAAAACCCCAAGTCTAACGTACACACGGACCACGTTGTCTTCTGTGCTTTGCAAAGGGGACGAGTACTGAAATCATTCAGCAGTCTTCCAAAGTACTTTCCCCTGGCTCTGCCTTTTTATTGAAGTTGTATAAATGGGTGTAGACATAGAATTGTTTTGCATACATGTGTGTAGACATATAATATTCTTTGCTTCACTGTTGGTTGAGCTGCGGCCGGGTGTGTTAACCAGGTTTAGAACTCACACATATTCACCAAAGTTGGATAGAGGAGCAGTCTGTTTCTACACAGTCACAGCTGCAACCCCCACCCAAGTTTCTTATCTTATCTCTTTCAATCTTACTCTGCAAGGTTGACATTCCTGTGTTCTAAGTTGCCTCACCCCAAAAGCTTTTTCTCCCTTTCTATACAGGTCTTACATATTCACATGATAACTATTTACAGTCCCTACACGTCTCCGAGAAGAGAAACGGTGCCGAGGCGAGAGTCCAAACACTGGAGGCTCAGCTGGAAATACAAAAGAAAAGTGATGCCCGATTGGCTTTATAAACTTAATGAGTTACTGATATCTGGGTGACATCTGGGAATCATTATCAGAAATGATGGCAATGGAGGACACTGCACACATGACGAGTCCAATGAATTTAGATTTATTTAGAGTAATAAAATGATATATTACAAAATATATTTTGAATCAGTTGTATTGTTTTATTCATCCCGGTAGATATTTCACGCAATACTTTTACCATATGCACATTGAATAAAGTACATTCCTGAGTACACATTATATAGTAGTGAGTAATTTCATAGGGAGTAATATGAACAAGGATGTAAATGTGTACTGTATATATATATATATATATATATTATTTAGTGTTTATATTGTGGTGCTTTGTGAAGCCCTTCACAATTAACTGTGATAAAGGTCTATAAAAATGATCTTGGCTTATCGTGCACCACAAATCTTTCTCTCAAATGCTGTGTTACCGACTAGTACGTAGAGGCTTCACCGTCAATATTATAGGTTGCTCTGGTACGAGAAGGAGCTCAAAGGTACTCTGCACCTCCACATGGTTCTGTTCCTCCACTCTGAAGTTCTCAAGCATCTGCAAAGACAGAAGATAATGCAGAGTTAATGTGCTGTGTAAGTGAGCCATGGAATACAGTGAAACCCCCTTTTTATTCTCTGTATATCTTACATGGATCAGGAAGACTTGCATCTCTGCTTCAGCTATTCTGCGTCCTAAACACTGACGGGGGCCGAAGCCGAAGCCCAGGCTCTTGAAGTAGTGCGTCTCTGTCTTGAGCCAGCGGGAGGGCTGATACTGCTCCGGACGGGAAAACACTCTGGGGTCTCTGCCCATTGCATACAGTCCTAACTGGACCAGAGTCTAAACACAAACACATAAAAACAAAGATGACTACAACAACGCTCAAATACAAAACCATGGTGATTCGTATTTTAACTGCATCTTACCCCAGCTGGGATGTGGTAGTTTTGAATAACGATATCTTCTGCTATGTATCTCGTCAAGCTCACTGCAACCGGGTGTAACCTGACGGGTCAAAGTGGAAAAATCCATATTAAGAACACTAATGCAAGTAGATGACAATTTGGTAAATGTCAAAAGGTAATTTTCAGAACAACTATGTGTTAGCAATACTTATTATTTTATTACAAATCTGAAATAGGCAAACTATTTCCTACACCATGCACATCTTTATAGCATCAATAATGAATTACATATCTGGCACCACCATTTTCTTTTTTTACCTCAGTGTTTCCTTTAGAGCTCCTTTGACCAATGGAATCCGCTTCAGCATCTCCATCATGTCTCCGTGGCTTTCAGCCCGAGCTGTAGCCACCTCCGCCCTCAGCTCCTCCTGGAGGGTGGGGTGCCTAGCTAGTTCATACAATGTCCACAGCAGTATGATATAAACCTGAAACACAAAAAAACTAAATAAGCAGAAAAGACAACCAAGCCTCATTCTGAAAGATAAAGGAGTTTTTTTGATGATTTGCTTCTTT
The DNA here is from genome assembly GCA_013375575.1 of Percina caprodes. Lineage (NCBI taxonomy): Eukaryota > Metazoa > Chordata > Actinopteri > Perciformes > Percidae > Percina > Percina caprodes. Next base: position 39,280 of record JABXJD010001065.1, read on the forward strand.
TGTTTCTCACCGTATCTACTCCTGCAGCCATGAGCTCAGTGATGCTGGCCTTGATGTCTTCAATGGACAGCTTGTCCAGCACAAGCAGGCTAGCCAGGACTCCTGGGTATTTCTTTGGAGTCCCGGCTTCCTGATGTAACTTCCTGTAGATGTTGTGGATGCAGCGGTCCGCTGATGCACCAAAAGAATATAAATGAAATAAGACGCTGCAACATATACAGTGCAAACTTAAAAAAGATTTTCAAATAACAGAACTGAGATCCTCATGGTGCCAATCAAAACAAAGCAGTCCTTAAAACGATCATCCTGGTTGTTCTCTGATTCCTACCATGGCTGAATATGCCATCCCAAGCCGCCACATGGTCCCGCCACACCTTCGCTCCAATCAGCCTCAGGACAGCAGGAGGTATGTACAGCATGGGTGAGGTAGTCTTGAACATGAGGGCGATGCAGTCAATGAAATGTTGAGCTTCAGGGTCGATGTAGTCCAGCATCAAACCCAGACGCTCCCCATACAGCACCGAGCTCACCGCTGTGCAGGACAGACCAAATATGAGACAGCTTACAGGACACAGGCCTACACAGTGAGTGAAATAAATCCTACTTGATATCAAGAGAGTTAAGAGTCAGTCTTACACTCTAGTGCATATTTAAAGAGTTCTTGAGAGAGGTCAGTGGTCCATTGTTTCTGGCCACTTCGTTTTATCTTTTTGTGAACTCTGGTCACAAAATCCTGGCCCACTTCGTCCAGCAAAGGCACAAAGTTTCCCAGCATCTTCGGGGAAATCACCTCCTTGTTGAGGATCACACGGTTTGATCTCCAGTCTTCTCCATCCCTGTGGGAAGACTGGATTTTAACTTAATCTAGCTAGACCACTTAGTAAAACCCTTTCTTCCATGAGTGTCAAAATATCAATAAACCCAAATTTAAACAGTTAGGGCATAACAACAGCACATACTTTAGTAAAACCCCATATGTGCGATTCCTGTAGTCTCTGTAAGATGTCCAGGCTTCAACTCTCATCCTTTTAGGATGATGACCCTCCGCTTTCAACAGGATAGCAGCATCTTCAGGATTGATGATGTTCACGCTTTCATAACAACCTATTTTTTCTCTGACAAACAAGAGGAAAAAAGGGTGTAAATGTCATGTCAGCCACTTGTTTCCAGATGACATGGCCTTGCCATGTTGGTCACAAATATTTGCAATATTTGGATCAGAACATCATTCACAGTCATTTGTTTTGTCTACTTCTGTTCCTGTAAGATAGACAGTAGATGATAAGTGCCATGCAAACTGATTTGCCTTCTGTACCTGTAAATGGGACCAAAAGTGTTGAAGTTCTGCAACATGATGCGGTGAACGTTTCTGAAGCCATCCAGTTTCCAGAAATTGTACAAGTTGGCCGCCCCATTCTTCCACAGTCCAGGAATCTGACTGAAAGGCCTGACCATGCTGCTGCTGTCGGAGTACGCCTGTTTGGCCACCGGCACACTGCTGCTGCAGCGCACACCTACTGTTGTCAGCCTTCCCATCCAGAGCCGGGGCCTGGTCACTGGGCTGCACCACACACTCCACCTGGCCATCACAACAACAGAAATGCTCACCTTGTCCTACCTTTAGCCACTACTCTGGCTCCCAGGGACATCTGGTGCAAAACACTGGCTGGTGACGCGGTCCGACTGCTCGGTCAGGACAGAAAACAGTCTCTCATTTAAGGTGCTTTATTAAAGCTGGAATAATAATAAAACTCGTGCACAAGGATCTTCTCGGCTTGAGCATCCACAGTAAGTCCGCCGGCCGCTGTCTGTTCTTGCCTCAGAAAGAATGGAATTCAAGAGTCACAGTCCAATATATACACAATGTGCCGGCTTTTGTAATAGGTTAATCCTAAGGGGGGGAGGCAGTTTAGACTTGGTGGACAGGCTGGTCCCAGCATTTTGGCACACGATGATCCATCCAATGGGAGAAGTCGATACCCCGGAGGGGTTGTACTTTATTCCTTCACAATGGTCTTAATAGTGCCCCCCCCCCCCTTGCTGTTCTGATCATGTTAAACCTTACTCTAAAGACTTGATTAGGTCATATCTATGATTTAGCAGCTCATTGTTCACACAGGAAAGGTCATTGCTGGGCCAGGCTTGATTGGAACAAAGGTAGTTAAATAAGTGACAGCACCTTGGTAGGATCCTGTGGGGGGGGGGGGGGTGGCCTCAAGACACATGGATTGAGAACTAACACCTTTCTTTTGAAGACATTTAACCAATACCAAAACCAAAAGAAGAGTTTTCACTTGAGGAACCACCCTCAACTCTAGGGAATAAATGTCATTTAGAGATATTCAGCAGCTGCAGTGTTACGTTTTGTGTTTTATTGTCGCAGTCGTATCATTTTCATCATGCTGTTTCATTTAACTATTCGTTAAATCTTCATTGGACCTCTAGCCTCACTCCTTCTCCAGAGATTTGATGAAAACAGTCATTAGTTAACTCTAACAATAGATAAGTACAGTAGTAGAATACACCACAGTGCAGTAGGTCTTTGGATGTTGATATTTACCCCCCTTGACCCCCTCGCTGTTCTGATCAATTCTCTTAAGATAAACCTTACTCTAAAGAATTGATTAGGCCATATCTATCATTTAGCATCCATGAGGCAGCTCATTGTTCCCACAGGAAAGGTAACCGCTGTCCCAGCCTTTGGGAGTTGGGGACTTGATTGGAACAAAGAATATGCATTCAGTAGTAGTAAGATAGAGAAATGGGATTCAGCCTTAATGTCTCCCTGGATTGGGAGTCTGCCACTGGCAGAAGCAGCAGACGGTTGAAGCCTGTCCTGGAACATGGCCAGAAGGTCGCTATCAACTGGCTCTCTGCACTAGGACCCTGCTCCAGCTGCACCGCTGAGCAATGGAGATATTTGATATTTATGTAACTGTACTTTTACTCTATTTACAACAATCATTTGAGCATTAGTAGACAGATTTAGCACAATTTGCATTAAGTTACTGGATTTCTCTCAATCAGAATTTTAAATAATAATCATTGTGGCATATTTAGAGCAATTTATGAACCATCACCTTGGCTCAAATCCACATAGTAACTGTGATGCTGTCTGTTTTCTGAGTTTATGTCAAACTGGAAGCAGGCCCCAATCTGGTGGCCCAAAGGTTCAGAAAGCAGGAGCTTGACCCCACCAAGCAGTTCTCAACAGAACCTGATGTGGCCCCAGCTGCCTGGAAGGCACTACTGAGCTCACCTGTAAAGGCAATGCTGTCATCTGAAGAGAAAAAGCCACAGATGTATTTTACAACATCATCAGAATGGGTACGTGTAAAAACAAAAACAGGTATGTGCGTGTGACGCCATACCATGTTGAAGATGTGAAATGCCACTTTGGCCCAGAAAGTGAAACTGCTGATGGGGCCAGGGAGGCCTTCCAGTCCAGGCACAGATGGAGGCATGATGAGGGGTCCAGATGGGCCTCCCTCTGGTGCTTTTAGTAGAGATCCCAGGGTGAGCTCTACCCTTCCAGTCCCCAAAGACGAGCCATCTCACTTATGTCCGTAAGTTTGACGTGATAGAGTGTAAAGCCAGAAGAGAGGAGGTCCAGTGTAGTCTCATCCCAAGATATTCTCCAAGTTTAGACTTCTCTTTATTAATCCTTTTGGGATGATTCCTGCAAGGAAATTAAAACTTCCAGCATCTGTTTTTAGCAAGAAGAACACAGTATAGAGAGAAAATAGAATAGTATAGAGTCCAGGTGTGTATGTGAGTCCAGGTGTGTATGTGAGTCCAGGAGTCCAGGTGTGTATGTGAGTCAAGGTGTGTATGTGAGTCCAGGTGTGTATGTGAGTCCAGGAGTCCAGGTGTGTATGTGAGTCCAGGTGTGTATGTGAGTCCAGGAGTCCAGGTGTGTATGTGAGTCCAGGTGTGTATGTGAGTGCAGGTGTGTATGTGAGTCCAGGTAATTATGTGAGTCCAGCATGAGGTTTCATTTCCAGTATCAACAAATGTGCTGTCACATGCTATTTACAGTTCTCTCAGTATCACACTGATCAACAGTGCACCAAGAGTGCCACCTGTAGGACAAAGTAATCATTCCACCTGTTCATTCCTAATGTGCTTTTATGGGACGTGTGCAAAAATGTGTTAAAATGAAACTTTTGACTATTATTTTAAAGCAGAATTTAATTGTGAACCTATACTTATGTAAAAACTGGGGGTGGGGGAAAAGAAAAAAAAAAAATCAATACAGCATAGTATCGCGATATTTCCCGTAGCAATACTCTATCCACACAGACGCCAAGTATGGGTCTTTTATTATTTAAATTGCACATGAGAAATTAACTTTTTGGTAGTAGAATCATATAATCAATTGCTTATTCAGTCCACCAGATGGCGGGGTGACTGTCAGCGTGCAGGAGGATGTAGATCTAATAAACACCGCAGCATCAGAGAAAGAAATCAGAAATGCACAAACTTTCGGATTTTTTTAACATGGACGGGAACACTGAGATGGATATGAGACATGGGATTTGCAAGGAGTGTCGTATGCAAACAAAATACTCAGAGAATACCACGAACATGAGGGCTCATCTCACACGCCACCATCCAGAGTTAGCGTTAGCCGAGGACGGTAAAGCTAATGCTAACCCAACCATGGCGAGTGGATTGTACCAATTCAAAGGATACAGAGCAGGAGAAGGCCACCCTCCCCATCGCCGCCAGACCCGGTGGATTTTTGAATTGATTTAATAGGACGAGAGACCAGCGGCGAGGAGGTGGCGAGCGCATGTTAGAAACATTTTCCGATGGCGACGTGACAACAGCGTGTGTTAGAAACGCCGTACAAATGTACGCCTACTACAATGCAGTGCTGACGGTTGTTGTGCACATGGTCACATTGAACCTGGTTAATCAAGTGCAGGTAAACAGACTCATAAGAGTCCATAAACGTCATTCAAGCCTGATTTATCATCTCTACAACCATCATTTAAGAACGGGAGATTGGTTTTCTCTGTATAGGTTCAAGCAGGGACTTGATTTTGTTATTTCCACAAGCTGCAAACATAACCTTGTTGTGTGTTACTCAATGAAACTTAACTGTAGAGCGGCTACTGGGCACCCTGCAAATGATATATTTGAAATGATGAAAAAACGATGGGATACAGATGTTACATGAACAGTTTGTTTAGCCGCTTGCAGGCAGATGCAGGACGCCTGAGGGAACATTAATGCGCATTTATCCAGGCACACGGAGTACCTAAAACACCAAAGCCAGGTAATAATAAGGTGGATTTTCAAATGTGATACAGTATTCATTAAAATGCACGTGTCTTTTCAGTGGGGCCTCTTATACTTTATGTGTAAGGTTTTAATACATAAACTACGTGTAGGAGGGTGGTGCCCTGGCTCTTTAGCTCTTTGTGACATCAGGTGAACAGTGACATTACTTTATACTCTGAAAGCTAAGCCCATTGGCTCTGTTGTGTTGTGTTTCCTCCTCTTTATCCGTCTGCTAACAAACAGAATCATGTCTAGAAGCTGCTGTGTGCTGATGCTCACTGCCAACAGGGTAATGAACCCAAAACGTAGGTTTTTATAGGCTGCCAAACTGAGCTTTTATAAAGACAAAGATGGAACCAGCAGAGAGAATAGAGGGATGCTAAGCTAATGACATGTACAACGTTACGTTTGCAGCAAACATTTAGTTACCAAGTCAAACAGTGTTACCTCCCGTCTCCAGATACAACCAGTTATAAACACACCAACTTTCTAAATCTCTGCTAACGTTACGCATATACGGTAACGGCATATAAAAAGAGATGAACATGCCACCGTACGTTAAACTTTACAAAGACAGCAACCAGCTAGCTAGCAGCCACATGTTAAATGATAGGTTCAGTTAGCTAACGTTAGCTCGGGGTGTATCTACCTAATTATTATAGCAATTTGTACAAGCATTAAAGCGTTAAGGTTTACATTGATGTAAAACATTAACGGTGATAACAAATGTATGGCACACACTAAAGATACTTACGTTTAAATTATTATTTCACCGTCAGCGATGCCGCTCAAACTCCCGGTTAGGTCCGCTATTATTTTTTTTAACGAGCCGGCAAAGGGCCGCGCATAGGATTGTGGGTGATTTGGGACCGCGAAGGATACACATGTGCATCCTTCTCTGTCTATGGGAAATTTTCTGAATGAAGGACTCAGTCCTTGGAGGAATTCGGAGGATCCTCGACATTGGAACGGTCCTTTGGCGGACGTTGATGACGTTGATGACATGGCATCCTCCAAATTCTGGCTTTGGAGGATCCTTCCTTGACATTGGGAAACGGCCATGGTTGAAAAAAAACAAAGGAGGAGAAAAAGAAACTAAAGCAAACACCCAAACCATAACACAACTGGGCTTAATGGTTAACTTCAAACTGCCGTTTATGGCTATGATGTACAGAAATCTTTTTCCCTAAATTCTACATACCTTGCACCTTAACCTGAAAAACTGTAAGAGAAGCATGCCATGCTTAAATGTTTATAGGAGAAACATTGTAATATAGTGATTACTTTGCCAGTGCTTTATATAGTCGTCCCCCCCCCCCCATAGGAAGTGAGCCAAGATTCTGAGAGCGAGAGATATGCACCGCTGAGAGTTCACATGATGATGTTGGTGACGACCCAGATGTTCCACTCCTGAAGAGAACTCAGCGTATTTGTAAGTTTGCATAATTATAACTAGCTGGACACGATTTTGGTAAATAACCTAATTACTGTCAGGGTTTTGCTTCGCTTTCTCATCCCTTCCTTGTGTTCCCAGTTTTTCCCCTCCCTGCTGTTTCTGTCAGTCTTGTCTGTCTAGTCCTCTGTGTGTGTGTGTGTGTGTGTGTGTGTGTGTGTGTGTGTGTGTGTGTGTGTGTGTGTGTGTGTGTGTGTGTGTGTGTGTGTGTGTGTGTGTGTGTGTGTGTGTGTGTGTGTGTGTGTCTTATCCTGGCTCGTCACCGCCTGCAGCGCACCTGTGGCTCGTCACCACCTGCAGCACAGCGCACCTGTGGCTCGTCACCACCTGCAGCGCAGCGCACCTGTGGCTCATCACTCATCACCCTGGCAGTTTAATACTCTGGTTCAGCTGTCGCTCGTCGGCAGTTTGTCCGTTTACCTCTCTTGTTCACTCTGTGTGTGTATTTGTTGCCTGCTTGCCAGTCCGTAGACTCTCCTGCCTGCTTGGTCTTTGCCCGTCCGTCCACCCGCCCTGACTGCTCCCTGACACACTATCGTCTGGTTCACTTCTAACCTGGAATTCACCGCAACCCATTGGCTTACACTGTGCACTCAAATAAACTCACTCCACTGTTGGTGTCCGCATCTGAATCCTTTCCTGTGTAACATAACAAATTACAATTTCTAAAACCAATATTGCAATTACATTTAAAATTGAAGTAGACAACCCAACAGATTATATAACAGATTTTTTTTTTTGGCACTTTAATGCAGAAATGTTGCATATTGTATCTTTCAGTAGTTAAAGTCAGTGGAATTAACTTATATTGCCCTCTATTAACCTTGTAGCTGTTAACACATCTTTGCCTGTAGATGTTATAGCCTAACCCTGTTTAGTGCACAAAGATTTATCAGGATCAGTTACCCAGGTTTTAAGGGGGTCTCATACAAAAGAAGCTTTGCATACCTGGTTTCTTGCAGATAATTTAAAGTGTCTGTATATTTCATTTCCAGCTTACCGGAGAATACCTTGAACAGATCTCCGAGATGCCTGATGGATCAGAAGCCTCTATGAGCTGCATTGAAAGCAGTGTTGCTGAATATATTCCTTCAAAAAACTCAATATGTGGAAGCAGTTCAGAAGGATCTGATGATCGTACAAGCACGGTTACATCGGTGAAACAAAAGGCGCCACAGAAGACTTACAAAAGAAAGACATTGGCCAGTACTATTTCTGATATAGATAAGAGTTCAGGTAGTGAAAACTCTGAGACAAGCCTGGAAAACATGTCAGTAATGAAGCTGCAAAAAAGAAAAGATGGTGGCAGAGTTTACAGTAAGAGGCATCACTGTCTGTACTGTCCCATGCAGTGCCATACAATGGCAAGGCATTTAGTCCGAAAACACAGCAATCAATCAGCTGTAGCAAAGGCAATCACTTTTCCTTTGAACGTAAAAGAACAAAAATTGCATTTTGACCTAATTCAAAATAAAGGAAACCATAATGAGGTACTGAAAGCTGGTAGTGGGACATTAAGCCAAAGTCAACAAACTGATGAACTAGTGAATGCAAGGGACTACATGCACTGCATTAGCTGTGAAGCTTTGCTTAAAAGAAAGTCCCTATGGAGGCACATGTCCAGGTGCAAGCTTTCACGAAACAAAACCAGGAAAAAGTCGGATCCAATCACTCTGCGGCTTTGTACAGCCCGTCTCAGATGGTGATAGCAAAAAGGTTTGGGAGCTGAGAAACGCAATGCAACAAGATGAAGTCCCAAATATCATCAGAGGAGAAAAACATTGAGATTTGGAGAACATGGAGACATGACAATACCAAACATGAGTACGTTGGACAAAAATGCGAGAAATAGGAAGACTTGTTCGTCAGGCATGGAAGGCTGGCAGACGGAAACAAATGGAGGACTTCTATGTACCGTCCAACGTCAACTTTGTGGTTGAAGCATTACGGGTGGAGGCTGGCTCTGATGAACACAGGGACAGCTACAAAACTCCGTCCTTGGCCTTAACCCTTGTGTTGTCTTCCCATCAACCATGTTGTCTTTTGCTTTTTTTTAAATTCATAGCCTAATTCTGTACATTACATTATACATTATACATCATATTTTACATTATACAAAAGCAATTTCTCGTTTTTTCGTCATTTCTTCTGAGGTTTTGGTCACTTTATTTTTTTTTTAAATGCCATAAAATTCAATAAAACAAAAAAAATTGGTGTAAGTAATCATTAATTTTACTTGAAGAACATTGTATGGCATCAATTTTATTGTTAGGCAATTTGGTTGAAAGAAAGCCAAGTTCCTGATATTAAAAATAAAAAAAATGGGTCAAATTGGACCTGTGGACAACACAAGGGTTAAAACTGGCAGTCTCTAGAAGATTGTAGATATACTTTGTAGATATACTTCAGTGGCAGAGTCTGACAATGAGCTGGAGTATTCATGAGACAAAGTGTGTGTGTTGGGGGTGTGTCACGTGCCGTACAAACTCTTAAAAAGGGGAGGAACACTCCATAACACTCCACACCGAGGATGTAAAGAAACATGCACATGCATCTTGATAAGTATAGACCAAGAATAACCAGAATACCAAAACAGCCTTAAGAATGATCCAAATAAGGAAAACTGGTCCAAGCTGGTCAGTTTGACTCTGTGAAGTGATACTTTTTAATCGCAGAAGAGAAGGTGAGGTGTCCAAGATGCCGCTTATTGCATTCACCCTAAGAGACATTTCCGGAGTTCATTCAGATTTGGCTCTAGGACTGTCAGAGTTGGAGCAAAAGCTTTGGCAGCATTTTCAGCACATTGAAATAAGAGGAAAAAAAACAGCAATGTTCCCATCCTTTTAACACCAGACATGCTCTCCTCAATGAAGTCTTGGTTGCACATTGGCGGGCTTGTGGAGGGCCTGATGAAAATCTCTTTTTCTTCTCAAGACCTGAAGCAGTTACTCACTTGAGGGGATCGGATGCAGTCAGAAGGATTGCAAGGGAATGTGGGGCCAAGCATCCTGAAACTCTGTCCTCAACCACGTTGAGAAACCACATTTCCACACTGTCCACTGTGCTTAACCTGAAAGATAATGAGAAGGACATACTTGCAAATTTCCTTGGCCATGACATCTGGGTCCATAGGCAGAGACTACCTGAAGGAACAATGCAGTTGGCTAATGTCAGCAAAGAGCTGATTGCCCTAGAACAGGCCGACCGTCAGACTTCAAGGAAATGAGCCGGGACCAAATCCAGATCAATCCTGAAGGTATTTGTGTTTTGTTATCTCTGCTTTTTAGAGGAAGTGCCAGAGGCTGTGGAATGCGATCTCTCAGAGAGGCACAGGTGTCATCTTTCAGCTCTAGGTCTTCAGGTAAGTTCCACATTTAACTGTTTTCACCTTCTCCAACCAGGGAACAAAGTTAGCACCATCCACCAGCCAAATGCTGGTCAAATATTTAAGTGGTTGGTAGATGATCTTTACTCACCCACCAATCGATTGAATTTGAACATTCACAAACCATCTGGCTGGACACAAATGTTAATTTGTACCAATAGACATTGATTGCAATGGAGTAATTTTCACATAGTAAATGCAGTGGAATATGGACCCTGGACAGCAGCCCTCCTGCCTTGCCGTGTTCAACTTCTTTGCATTTTTCTTCTTCTACGTGCTCTGGACATTTACGTGGGCCCTTCCAATAATCTTTTTATACTTTAGGCTTTTTTCTGTATGTAATTAGTTTGTATGGTGATAAGCAGCATTCTATACAGGAGCAAATAAATAGACAACTGACAAACCAGCCCATTGCCGTTTGCATTGTTGCCAGTTAACTGTCAATTTCTTGTATTGATATACTGATCCATTATTTTGCCAGGACCCTCCACATCAAAAAGAAGAAGGGAAACTGAGACAGTGGGGACCTTAAAACAGGTATTTAACAAGGTAGAGCAAGAGAGGTTAAGCAAGGCTGAAGCAGCTAGGTAGGGAGGACAGATATATATATTGTCCAGAGGTCTTCCCTCAGCCCCTCCTTCCATACAGAAGCCTGTATAAGAACTAGTCGTTCATTTCAGTCATCGCCATCTTGATTGTGATCCTGATGCTGTTCTATTGCTGCAATTTTAATGAGAATGACAGTCCTGCTTTCTTTGTAAGCTCTTGCTGACATACTGTTAGTCAAGGCTCTAGCTAGCTACATAAACTCGAGTTAAAGTTTTATTTATTCAACATGTGTCACTATCGGCAAATCATTTCAGAGATTGAGAGGAAATGGTGCTAATAGTTTAGCCTTCTGCTAATTATACCCACAGGCGTGTAAGCCTTCAGTTTCTAAAAGTACACCTTGGCCAAGTTGAGACTGAGTTGCTTATTTTAAAATCAACAGCAGTAGTTTTTTTCTTGACACTGTAGGTACTGGGCAGAGTGTTGCCTGACACAGTAAGCGTGGTATCTGCCACGTTCACACCAAGGGCTCAGTCAGGGTTACACCCAGGTTGATTGTGTGTTTGAATGGATTAACCCCAGGTGGGTTGGATCAGGATAGTCTTGGATTGATTTCAATGTGAATTGCACACAACCTAGCTCACTACCAGCCAGGATGGGACAATTATTGTGAATGTTTGGAAATGACAGTGGGGCAGTTGTCCCAGGTCAAGAAAAAATCTTGTCTTACTGTGCTTTATTGGGTCTACACCATAAAAATGGCACAGAATTTAATGAAAAGAACCTCTATCCAACTGTTAAGCATGGGGGGGTCAATCATGCTTTGGGGTTGTATTGCAGCCAGTGGTACAAGGAACATTTCACGAGTAGAAGGAAAAACATTTCAGCACATTTTGGACGCTAACTTGATGCCATCTGTGAGAAAGCTGAAGTTAAAGAGAGGATGGCTTCTACAAATGGATAATGAATCTAAACACACCTGAAAGTCCACGGTGGATTACATCAAGAGTCGTAAACTGAAGGTTTTGCCATGGCCTTCACAATCTCTTGACCTAAACATAATGTTAAATCTATGATAGACCTTAAAAGAGCAGTGTGTGACAGACAGCCCAGAAATCTCAAAGACCTGGAAGACTTTTGGAAGGAAGAATGGGCGAAGATACCTCAAACAAGAATTAAAGACTCTTGGCTGCTACAAGAAGCGTTTCCAAGCTGTGGTACTTGCCAAAAGGGGGGGGGGGTACAAGGTATGAACTCTATAGGGAGCCCAAACTTTTGAAGACGCCATTTTTTTTGTTTTCTGTTATTTTGAAAGTGTAAATGATGGAAATAAAATCTAACTTTTTGTGACATATTACACGAATGTCTAATCTGTCATATGATGCCTTTTGGAGATTTTTCCATCTTTTCTTGGCTTCTTTATGCACGTTAATACAATTTTTTTATCTGGGGTGCCCAAACCTTTGAACCCCACTGTATATAGCAATAGTTAGTCTCTTTGGATAAAAGCGCCAGCTAAATGACATGTAGTAATAATAATAATAATGTAATAATCTAGTTAACTATGAGGCTCCAAACGAACCATTAGCTGACTAACTTTACTCTCACACTGAGACTTTCACTGAAGAAACATTTTCAATGCAGGACTTTTACTGTAACAGTGTATTCTTAAAGTACTTTTACTGCAGTAAAGGATCAGAATACTTTCTGCAACACTGCATACAAGAAACAAGAAAAAGACTAGAAACAGAAATAAAGAAACATAAGACGTGTAGTTAGAAGCAGTGAGTGGCTGCAGCCTCCAGAGGACAGCAGAGTCAAAGGAACAACAGGGATCTGACACCAGACCAAGAAAACCCAGAGACCATATCCAGAGGGTAACGAGGTCACGAGAGGCAGGTGACAAGAGGGCTGGAAACAGGTGGAAAATATCAGGTAATCACAAGAGAGGGAAGACACAGGAAGTAGAACTAGAGACAGGATGAGACCGAGACCAGACTTCAAAATAAAGAGGAGAGCAGCGTCAAAGTAACAACAGACGTGAGGATCATTTTCATTTTTATTATAAGGATCCACATTAGCTGTCGCCTAGACAACCGGCGTCTTCCTGGGGTCCAAAACAACAGTAATTCAGAAAATATTATATAAATATTAAAATTTGGGTTAATCAACTGTTCAAAATAAAGTTAGCAAAAGGCAAAGTCCAAGCAAACATCCAAACAGGCTCCGGGAAGGCGGCCACAGACAGGGTGGATATCTCCAGGGAAAACTCCCGGAGGACAGCAGGACCACTGGCAGGATTACATGATTAGATAACAGGAGGCAGGGAAGCAGGTGGACAACATCAGGTAATCACAAGAGAGGGAAGACACAGGAAGTAGAACTAGGGGCCATACAAGACAACAAATAGACTTCAAAATAAAACAGGAAACAGAACATGCAGACACTCAGGGGAACACAGGACAGGACCAACAACACCAGACCGGGGAGGGAACTAGGACCCAAACACAAAGAGGCAAAAAGGGACAAATAATCCCAACAAAACCCCAAACCACAACAGAAATAGCCCCAAAAATAATCTGGAACCATAACACAGGGGCTGAGAGTTAACATAGGCAGCTCTCACAGACTAATGGATAGTTAATACAACACAATAAAATAAGAAAAGAGAAATATGGTGAATGTATTCAAAATGACATGAAAATCTAAAATGAGTTAAAATGTCTTCTTTCAGATTAGTGGAAAGAAAACATTTATTTTACTACACTTTACTAACTTCTTCTAAATCTACCAAAACAAATGTTAACATGCTAACATGTTACCATGGTAACATGTTAGCATGTTAACATTGAGGCTCTAGTTCTGCTTCTAGAGGTGCAGATGTGTTTTTGAGGGGGACAACAAGATGACTTGTTTGTCTCTGTGGTTTGTGTTCTGTCGCTCTGATCAATGATGACACATGTAACGCTTATTTTTTGAAAATACTGCGGTCGACTTCTTACACGTTGATGTGTACAGGTAAAAGCCAGTAAATTAGAATATTTTGAAAAACTTGATTTATTTCAGTAATTGCATTCAAAAGGTGTAACTTGTACATTATATTTATTCATTGCACACAGACTGATGCATTCAAATGTTTATTTCATTTAATTTTGATGATTTGAAGTGGCAACAAATGAAAATCCAAAATTCCGTGTGTCACAAAATTAGAATATTGTGTAAGGGTTAAATTTTGAAGACACCTGGTGCCACAAAGTAATCAGCTGATTAAGTCAAAACACCTGCAAAGGGCTTTAAATGGTCTCTCAGTCCAGTTCTGAAGCCTACACAAACATGGGGAAGACTTCAGATTTGACAGCTGTCCAAAAGGCGACCATCGACACATTGCACAAGGAGGGAAAGACACAAAAGGTTATTGCTGAAGAGGCTGGCTGTTCTCAGAGCTCTGTGTCCAAACACATTAATAGAGAGGCAAAGGGAAGGAAAAACTGTGGTCAGAAAAAGTGTACAAGCGATAGGGATCACCGCGCCTAGTCAAGATTGTGAAAAAAAGATTCACAAGGAGTGGACAGCTGCTGGAGTCAGTGCTTCAAGATCCACCACCAAGAGACGCTTGAAAGACATGGGTTTCAACTGCCGCATACCTCGTGTCAAGCCACTGTTGACCAAGAAACAGCGCGAAAAGCGTCTCACCTGGGCTAAGGAAAAAAGAGCTGGACTGCTGCTGAGTGGTCCAAAGTCATGTTTTCTGACGAAAGCAAATTTTGCATTTCCTTTGGAAATCGAGGTCCCAGAGTCTGGAGGAAGACAGGAGAGGCACAGGATCCACGTTGCCTGAAGTCTAGTGTAAAGTTTCCACCATCAGTGATGGTTTGGGGTGCCATGTCATCTGCTGGTGTCGGTCCACTCTGTTTCCTGAGATCCAGGGTCAACGCAGCCGTCTACCAGCAAGTTTTAGAGCACTTCATGCTTCCTGCTGCTGACCTGCTCTATGGAGATGGAGATTTCAGGTTCCAACAGGACTTGGCGCCTGCACACAGCGCAAAATCTACCCGTGCCTGGTTTACGGACCATGGTATTTCTGTTCTAAATTGGCCAGCCAACTCCCTGACCTTAGCCCCATAGAAAATCTGTGGGGTATTGTGAAAAGGAAGATGCAGAATGCCAGACCCAAAAACGCAGAAGAGTTGAAGGCCACTATCAGAGCAACCTGGGCTCTCATAACACCTGAGCAGTGCCAGAAACTCATCGACTCCATGCCACGCCGCATTAATGCAGTAATTGAGGCAAAAGGAGCTCCAACCAAGTATTGAGTATTGTACATGCTCATATTTTTCATTTTCTTACTTTTCAGTTGGCCAACATTTCTAAAAACTCCCTTTTTTGTATTAGCCTTAAGTAATATTCTAATTTTGTGACACACGGAATTTTGGATTTTCATTTGTTGCCACTTCAAATCATCAAAATTAAATGAAATAAACATTTGAATGCATCAGTCTGTGTGCAATGAATAAATATAATGTACAAGTTACACCTTTTGAATGCAATTACTGAAATAAATCAAGTTTTTCAAAATATTCTAATTTACTGGCTTTTACCTGTATGTATGATAATGAAGTATTACTACACATTCTTAGTAGTAATATCCACTGTTTTATTAATCAGAGTTTTAGTTAACGATCATTTATGATCTAACCTGCTCTCTGCTTCTGGTTCCTCAGATTCCCCGAGTCACCACAGCAGGTCCAATAAATATTTAAAATAAGTCATAGGACGTCAAATATATGAAAAAAATCATAGTGTAGCATGTCGTAAAAAGTATTTTTAAAAAGTTATAGTATATGTCAAAAAATGTGAAAAGGTCATAGTATAGTATGTAGAAAAATGATGAAAATTCATAGAATACTATGTCAAAAAAAGTCATAGTACGTGGAAGAAATATTTTAAAAATTCCTAGTATGTAGAAAAAATGCAAAAAATCATAGTATAATATATCAAAATCATTAAAAAAAAGTCAGTATGATATGTAGAAAAATTATAAAAATTCATAGAATACTATGTCAAATAAGTCATAGTATAGTATGTAGAAAAACACTGTTCAGTATGTTGTACTATGGTAAAATACTAAAGTATTTGTACACATTTATTCCTTTTTATGTTTGCTTCATTCTTAAAATAAACAGAACTATAACTTATGTGATGCTGTGGTTTTGGTTGTTTTTTATTCAGTAAATATTGTTTTCTTGTTGATTTGAGCTGTTTCTTCTCAGATTAATAACCAGATCCGAGCTGAGAGAGGGAGCCCTGAGCGCTGGAATCAAACCCCAGTCCCTGAATGATGGTCTAACCCGAGTGGATGGCTGGAACTGTCATTGTGTTGTTGATGTGAGAAAGGCTGCAGAGCAGAAACCCACACAGCCCGTCTGCTGCAGGAAAGGAAGTGGGGACTCGCTGTCAACAGGTTTGATGATTTCTAATAACCACTGAGAACAGATTCATATCTGCTGCTGCTGGAAACACTCAGGAGCTCCTCTTCCTCTCTGCAGCGGGGGGGCTTTTTCCCACTGAGCCCTCCACCCAAACACAGTTTAACTGAGCCCAGAGAGCAACAATGATGACCCCCCCGGAGGTCACGTCCATGGACTTTATTCATGGAGATTTTAGCGTTCAAAGGTGAACTTTCCAGTTTCTACTTGGATTTGATGAGAGTCCTCGTACAAACACGACAACACACATGAGTTTGATGTCTCAGTGGTTAATGTCTGCAATGCAAATACGCCATCTTCTTATTAAATATGTTCTTATTTGCAGACAATGTAGTATGAGTGGGACTCTGAATGCTAACTGAACAAAGCCCTGTGTAAAGAGATGTCAGAATATAGATAGAAAGAGTAAAGGTTGGTTTATGGAAGTGCTGCTGAAGTGGAGATTTCTGGCTCAGCGGATTAGAAAATAACTTTAAAGAAATAGATTATGAAATATGGTTTAGCTCAGTTGGTAGAGTGGGCGCCCATATATAGAGGTCTACTCCTCGACTCAGCAGCCGTAGGTTCGACTCTGACCTGCGGCCCTTTGCTGCATGTCACCCCCTCCTCTCTCTCCTTTCATGTTTTCATCTCTCCTGTGAAAGAAATGTCCAATAATAAAGATATGGATCATAAAGTCAGACATTTTAAAGGCTCTACAGGTAAATAAGTGCTGTTTTGCAACCATTGCCTTATCTAATGTTAACTTTGGCTTCATTAAGAATGTTACACTGAAGATATTTGACAAAGCTGCCTTACTCTACATACTCTATGTATATAGTACTACATACTCTACATACTCTATGTATATAGTACTATATACTCTACATACTCTATGTATATAGTACTATATACTCTACATACTCTATGTATATAGTACTATATACTCTACATACTCTATGAATATAGTAATGTATACTCTACATAACGTATTAAAGAGAAACACAACAACAGACAAAATACTCTGAACTATAAAATATCTACCAGACAGCTGATTATTCAAATGATCTCTCATTATAGAAGTCACAATTACAAGTAGAAATAAAATAAAGTATCTTCAGCTCATATTTCACAACCTTTATTAAAACAGCCTTTGCATTTGTTTCTAACATTAGTCCAGTACGATCTACAAGCATATTTCTGCCTCTTATTGTAACTTTACAAGAAGCAAATGCACAAAAAAGAGCCAACCCAACACGGCCCATCATGGCAGTAGAGGCTACGATGATCTCAGCTGTGACTTAGAACGACGAATATAGAGACCTACAAGTCTGTCAGATATCCTGTTGACATAATTCCCACTGCAAGCAAGAAAAAAAATTGATATTAAAAAATTGATATTCGAGATGAATTGATGAGCAGAAATCAGTCGGCACATTTGCAGATGGTGGACGGTCTCTTGTTTCTGAGGATCATCAGCAGGGATAGTCCACAGCAGTACACCAGACTCTTCACTATCAGCTGTGTGTACAGCAGACAGAACAACTTCACTTGGTACTGAGATGGAAGAGTAGAAACCTCTGAAACAGAAAAGCAATAAAATGTTTAGAGTTGCAGTAAGAAAAGTCAGTCCTCTGCTGTCTTTGACAGCGTCTCCACATGAAGCTGAACACAGTCACCAAGCCTTCGTTACCTTGTTCTGTTTGGGCCTCCACTGTCCCCCCCTCATGGTGGACGTAGCAGCGGTATTTATACGTGCCGCTCTCTTGCTGATGGATCAGCAAGATGGCGGCGGTGCGTCCCGACTCTCTGATCTCCAGCTGCTCCCCCTCAGCAGGGGGCAGCTCCTCCAGAGGACCGTCCTCCCTTCGTCTTTTCCAGGAGAACTGGACCAGAGGAGGAAACATGGCTGAGGCCAGACACAGCAGGGAGCTCTTCCCCTCCAGGGGGGCTCTGGGTGCTGCTGGGTACACGCTCACCACGGGCTTCACTACCGGCTCATCTGAAGTTTGACAGCAGCAACAAGCAGCACAGACACACATTCACACAGTCAACAGCAGCTCCCAGCACGGCATTCAGTCTGATCCTGGAAACTACATGGACTCTGATCCCTAAAGTCCTCATCAATACAGCCCAGAGTTCCCTCCATCTACTGTATCACCTTCCTATCTTTAAAGTTTGGCAATACAGCACGGCCCCTAAGAGGGGGGGTGTTTGAGAGATGTTGAGGGATTTCCCAAACATTTCCCATTCAAGTCTATGAGACATTTTTTGACATTTTTTTGCAGATTTCATGAAAACTGCGCGGCAAATCTCGTTGAAAAGTCATAGCCCATCATTCCCGATCATTACACACGTTTTGATGTATTGTGTGTGCGTGTCTTGGCAACGCTCCGTGACTAGTAGCGGGACAAAAAACAGGCGGAATAATATTAATAAGTATGGGCAATAATAGTCATTGCACCGATTGCTGCTATTGCAGCAATGAAACATACAGTTTAAGCCATATAACCTTCCCATAACTTTAATATTTTACTATATACATATCAAGGTGTTATTATAGATGGATTGTTGCAGGGCTATACGTCTTTGTGAATGTCTGTTAACAACTCATTGCCGTCATCCTGAAGCGTGTATGAAGCGGTTATTGAAATATACACTTGATATTACACATTACACATGATTTGGCCATTTTTATAGCTACAACAGTATGTTTTTCCATTTATATCATGTTTCTATTGTGGAATATGTCGTTTCACTAGGTTTTTACGTGGGTTAGACCACTGGGCATCCAAATAACGCCCCCTTATCTTTCTAAAACTGCTTCTTCATGTCTCACCTCCATAAATTATTGTATAAACAATAAACACAGATATTTGTGCATTTACTTAAAATCCATGGAGTTACAGCCAGGTCGGTGACATGTGCCCTTACAGCCTGTTTTGCTTCAACAAAAACAAAAACAAAAAGATTTACATAATTTATATTTTAAAACCAGATAGAAATCGCTGTCTCTCCGGTAAGTTTAGTAATAGTAATTAGATTTTCAGTATGAACTTTAACTCATCTATGACACTGTTCATGATGTGTTATACATTTCATATAAAGATCAAATATAACAAGTTATTTGAGTCTTAGTTCTTTTTGATCAACATTAAAGCGTGAATGATTTTTATAATATATCAAATTTAAATAAAAACGCAATTTAATAAAAGGGCCATCTTGATCCCTGATTGGAAATTAACATAATAATTATAAAATGTATTTTCACGCAAAGGAAAAGTGTCATAGAGTTAACTTATTAAATTAAATTACATATTTAACTTTTTATGATCTACATTTATCCTTTTATTACTACAATAAGCTACATATAACATATATTTATCATCTTATATTTTACTCTAAGAGCTTCAGAAAAAATCAATATTTCAGTAATTTCATAGTTTTTCACGACAATTTCAACTTTAATAAACAATTACAATAATATGTTAAAATTATGTTAATCATCAAATGTAATTTATTTAAAATGCGCTAACATGCAAATAAATCTCTCTCCATATAAATATATGTACGTGTGTTAGTGCTGTTATATATCATCGTGTATGATATATATAAATTAGTAGCAGTAATACATTTTAGTCATTGTAATATCATATTAATATTCTGTGTCTTCATGAATAAATATATCTTCCATTAAAAGACAAATGTACCTTCATATAAAATACAATTGCCTTTAAATTATTTTATTAATTATCCTAAACAATATAAAGTTCTACTCTTTACCAAATACATGTTCTGACATATATTAGGTTATGTTTACATCATATTTGATCTTATTGCTGATTATCTGAGAGGATCAGAGACTGTATGTTTCTAACATTTCATCAAACCTTTTCTATAAATCAGTTTCATCTGCTGCAGAAATAAAGAATAACTGGAGCTGTGCCGTGAGATTTCAACATGTTTCCAGGAACTATGAACCTGTTTTATGTAGTTTAAGAACATTTTACAGTCCCCTCTACAGCCTACAGACGTCTTCTGACATTTTTATTTATTATTTAACTTTTATTTTGAACCCAACTCAAGGAATTTGGTGTTTTTCAGCATAGTGCAGAGTTGATCTAATGCTGCTTAAAATGGTTCCTATCCCTTAGAAACAACAACTGATTATTTAGGAGGAAATGTTTCTTTATGTACAGCATCAAACCAAAAATACTGGAAGTATTTAATTTCAATTTCAATTCAATTTCAATTTCAATTTCAATTTCAATTTATTTATAGTATCAATTCATAACAAGAGTTATCTCAAGACACTTTACAGACAGAATAGGTCAAGACCACACTCCAGAACCCACAAGGACCCAACAGTTCCCACCAGAGCAAGCAACAGTGCGACAGTGGCGAGGAAAAACTCCCTTTTAGGAAGAAACCTCGGACAGACCCAGACCCAGACCAGGCTCTTGGTTGGCGGTGTCTGACGACCGGTTGGGGTTAGAGTGGTAGTACCGTTGGATCCCTTTTAAAGTCAAACCTTGCTTAAAAAGTTCTTCAGATATTAATGCAATCGCTGCACGGCTGCAAGAATTCTCTTCTAATGATGAAACAACTAACATGTGAAGCCTGAAGCAGCAGAAACTCATTAAAACACATTTTCATCTGTTCATTAAAATAACTGAAGGACATTAAATGTTAATTCTTACCTGTTACAACCAGTTTAGTTCCAGAGCCAAAGATTAAGTTCCATCTGTCCTCCCACAGTGAAACTGAGTGATACAAAAACCTGTCTGCTGCTGAGAGCGTCTGCTGAGGTGAACCAGTCCAGATTATGAACCAGTTTCATATTCCAGCTCCATGATGTTTCTCTAATGTTCATATTAACATGACTGTCTCTTCTTTTCTGTCCTTTTTAGACTCACTAGCAGAGTGTCTCTGTGGATCGTTGGTTCAGACGTTCATGTTCCTCAGAGGATGAATCCTACTGACTTTGATACGTTTTAATCCAGTAACATCATCAGATCACATATTATATTGTTCATTACTATAAATGTATCACTATAATATGTATTACTATAATAATGTAAAACATCTGTGTGTTGCAATGTAGTCTTATTTTTATCTGAAGTAGAATGAGTTGTGATCCTCTATCTTCTAAAATAATTGCTAAACTTATGATCAGAAATATTAAAGCTGAAATTAAAGTTATTGGATGAAAAGGTTTGATGATCAGCCCCCAGCCAG
The DNA here is from genome assembly GCA_013375575.1 of Percina caprodes. NCBI lineage: Eukaryota > Metazoa > Chordata > Actinopteri > Perciformes > Percidae > Percina > Percina caprodes. The sequence goes on from JABXJD010001065.1 coordinate 60,659, forward strand.
CTAGCAACCATCCACTATCATTACAGCTCCGGGGACACATCCACAGTCAGCCCCCAGCCAGCTAGCAACCATCCACTATCATTACAGCTCCGGGGACACATCCACAGTCAGCCTCCAGCCAGCTAGCAACCATCCACTATCATTACAGCTCCGGGGACACATCCACAGTCAGCCCCCAGCCAGCTAGCAACCATCCACTATCTTTACAGCACCAGGGACACATCCATTGTCAGGCCTCAGCCAGCTAGCAACCATCCACTATCTTTACAGCCCCGGGAACACATCCACAGTCAGCCCCCAGCCAGCTAGCAACCATCCACTATCTTTACAGCACCAGGGACACATCCACAGTCTGCCCCTAGTCAGCTAGCAGCCATCCACTATCATTACAGCTCCGGGGACACATCCACAGTCAGCCCCCAGCCAGCTAGAAGCCATCCACTATCATTGAAGCCCCGGTCCAGGGACACATCCGCAGTCATCCCCCAGCCAGCTAGCAAACATCCACTATCATTGCAGCCCCGACCCTGGGACACATCCACAGTCAACCCCCAGCAGGCTAGCAGCCATCCACTATCATTAAAGCCCCGGTCCGGGGACACATCCACAGTCCGCCCCCAGCCAGCTAGCAGCCATCCCCTATCAATACAGACCCAGGGAAAGATCCACAGTCTGTCCCTAGCCAGCTAGCAGCCATCCAATATCATTACAGCCTGACCCTGGGACACATCCACAGTCACCCCCCAGCAAGCTAGCAACCATCCACTATCATTAAGTCCACGGTCCGGGGACACATCCACAGTCAGCCCCCAGCCAGCTAGCAGCCATCCACTATCGTTAAGGCCACGGTACGGGGACACATCCGCAGTCATCCCACAGCCAGCTAGAAACCATCCACTATCATTACAGCCCTGGGGACACATCCACATTCAGCCCCCATCCAGCTAGCAACCATCTGCTATCATTACAGCTCCGGGGACACATCCACAGTCAGCCCCCAGCCAGCTAGCAACCATTCACTATTAATACAGCCCCGGGGACACATCCACAGTCAGCCCCCAGCCAGCTAGCAGCCATCCACTATCGTTAAGGCCACGGTACGGGGACACATCCGCAGTCATCCCACAGCCAGCTAGAAACCATCCACTATCATTACAGCCCTGGGGACACATCCACATTCAGCCCCCATCCAGCTAGCAACCATCTGCTATCATTACAGCTCCGGGGACACATCCACAGTCAGCCCCCAGCCAGCTAGCAACCATTCACTATTAATACAGCCCCGGGGACACATCCACAGTCAGCCCCCAGCCAGCTAGCAGCCATCCACTATCGTTAAGGCCACGGTCCAGGGACCGTGACCGTGGCTAGCAACCATCCGCTATCATTACAGCTCCGGGGACACATCCACAGTCAGCCCCCAGCCAGCTAGCAACCATTCACTATCAATACAGCCCAGACACGGGGACACATCCAGAGTCCGTCCCTAGCCAGCTAGCAGCCATCCACTATCATTACAGCCCCAGGGACACATCCACAGTCTGCCCCTAGCCAGCTAGCAGCCATCCTCTATCATTACAGCCCCGGGGACACAGCCACAGTCAGACTCCAGCTAGCTAGCAGCCATCCACTATCATTACAAACCCAGGGACACATCCATAGTCCGCCCCCAGCCAACTATGCTTTGAACTACTACAAAGAACTGCTACAAACTACTATTTTTTGTGACTGTTATTGCCACTCTTCATTCTAACCCCAACCGGTCGTCAGACACCGCCTACCAAGAGCCTGGGTCTGGGTCTGGGTCTGGGTCTGTCCGAGGTTTCTTCCTAAAAGGAAGGTTTTCCTCGCCACTGTCGCACTGTTGCTTGCTCTGGAGGGAACTACTAGAACTGTTGGGTCCTTGTAAATTCTGGAGTGTGGTCTAGACCTGCTCTATCTGGTCTAGACCTGCTCTATCTGTAAAGTGTCTTGAGATAACTCTTGTTATGAATTGATACTATAAATAAAATTGAATTGAATTGAACTAGCAGCCATCCACTATCATTACAGCCCCGGGGACACATCCACAGTCAGACTCCAGCCAGCTAGCAACCATCCATTATCATTACAGCCCCGGGGACACAGCCACAGTCCGCCCCCCCGCCAGCTAGCAACCATCCCGGTCAGTACTTAACTTCGGTGCTAAGGACGCTAACAGCAGCTTAATGAACCGTCGGTAAACAGACCCAGACACCCTAGTCAGCAAAGCGGCCACTTGTAACGTTACACCTCCGTTAGCATTACCAGTGCTCCCCCCCCCCTCCCTTTCACTTTTAGCCGTCTGTACAATTAAATAAATTTACCAGACAAAACAGGAATAATGCACCAAAAGAAAGACTAGTAGGTTAAAGATGTGGTATCACTGGATCGGGGCGAGAAGTATAACTCTGGGAGTTGGAAGGCGTGTGTCGTGATTCTGCCTTCTCCCACCGCAACACACGTTCAGGGACCTGAGTGTCGTGATATCGGTTCATTTTCCATATCATTACAGCTTTATAAAATATATTCATATACATATTTAATCAGGAAGTGGAATCAGTTACTTGTTAGTTATTACTACTTAAAAAAGTAATATTACCTTACACATTACTTAGTATCAAAAGTATTTAGTTATTATACTTGTTATATTACTATGTTCATTCCAACTCATTACTGGGGAAAGTCTCCTAATAATATAAGAGTAATATATGACTTAGTAATGCGTGAACACTGTTTGTGACTCTGGCTGAGATGGAGGAGAAATATGTGAACCTGGGCTGTGGTTGGCTGATCTCTTCCTGTCACAAACACTGGTTGACATCTGTTCATCTGGAGGTTTTTGTTCAGGCTGCAGGGATCAGGTCTCACTGTGGGGCCCAACAGGAGCAGTAGTAGGAGGCTGAATGATTGAGTTTAACTTTCTGGATCTGCAACTCCCAGCTGGTCTGATTATTCACAGATGAGAAATCATCTTCCTGAGGATGATTGAATCCCTTGTCTGTGTAACCATTATTCCGGTTAATATCCAGAATAACTGTGAATGTTTCTGTGTCTCTCTTCTGGAACCAGTATACATAATCACTGTAACACTGCTCAGTGCCTCGACAGCTGAAGGAGACGTTTCCACCAACTCTCCTGGTCAATGTTAAATCCTCCTGAATCAGCTGTGTTGCCATGGCAGCCAGCGCTGTAGAGAAACAGACAGGTAGATGAAGGTGAGTGGGACCCAGTGTGTGTTACAGGTGGAGTTTGTCGGCTCCTGATTGGCTGGAAACACTCACCTGAACCCAGACAGCACAGAGCAGCAGCTGGGAGGAGAAGCATGTTGTTCAGTGGTGTTTCCTGTGGTGGACCTGGGGAGAAGTGGCGCTCTGATGCAGCTGAGGCCAGACAAGGACGAGCTGTGAGATCAGACGAGGGCCACGTGGTCCTAACAGCTCCTCACATCTCCCATCAGCCCCTGCGGCGGTACTTTTGGTACTTTTAGATCGACAACACTGGAAATACAAAACTCCTGAACTATGACTTTAACCCGTAAATGTCCCATTTGTGTAACTGAGTGTATATTAGACATAAAAGCTCAGCATCACTAATGTATTTAGTATCCTGTTGTTCAGTCTCTCCGTTAAAGCTACGTGATGTTGGACTGAGGGAAACATTTGAATGGAACATTTCTACATGACTGCTGCTTCATTTTAGACACATTTCACCAACATCCAGCCGACAGAGTTGGTATTTCTGTAAACTTTGGGCCCTCCACAAGAATCTGAGATGAAGTTGAGAGGGTTAGTTTGTGAAGACGAAGCCAGCGGAGGGCTCAGAAGAGTTGAATCCAGGTGTTGTTATCATATCTGAAGTAGTGGCTCCGGTGCTGCTCTCTGGAAGGAGATCAGGGCTCTGATCTCTACTTCCTCCATGTTGAGGTCAGCCACCAAATGAGACACTGAGAAACCACCACAGCTGCACTTCTGCCTGTAACAGCACTTGCTGGATCTCTAACTGGGGGTGACAAAAAGACGTTTCTCATTTCTTTGAACAAGCTGCAAATGCTTTGGTACATCCATGCAAATGATTGTGTTCAATTCTCTGCTGTCTCCTACATTATCACCTGCTTATTGAGCCGAGGCCCCAGTGGGCCCTGTTTCCATCCAGGGGGGCAGTGTGGACATGGTGGAGGACTACAAATACCTGGGAGTGCACTTGGACAACAAAGTGGACTGGTCCAAGAACACTCAGGTCCTCTACAGGAAGGACCAAAGCGTCTCTATTTTCTGAGGAGAGGAGGTCCTTCAACATCTGCAGGACCATGCTGAGGATGTTTTAGGAGTCTGGGGGGGGGCAGTGCTATCCTGGTTGCAGGTGCATGCTGGGACAGCAGGCAGAGGGTAGTGGACGCCAACAGACTCAACAAACTGATCAGTGACGTTGTGGGGGGGAGCTGGACTCTCTGTGGGGGGGTCAGAGAGGAGGACGCTGTCCAGACCACATGTCATCTTGGACAATGTCTCCCCCCCACTCCATGGCCTGCTGCTCAAACACAGGAGCACTTTCAGTGCAAGACTCATTCTCCCACAATGCACCACGGAGCGCCACAGGAAGTCATTCCTGCCTGTGGTCATCAAACTTTAGACCTCCTCCCTCTTAGTGTCTGACACACACACACACACACACACACACACACACACACACACACACACACACACACACACAAACACACTTAGTGAGTCTGAAACGGGACAATATTATCTGTATATTATCTGTATATAATCTTTATATTATCTGTATTTTATCTGTATATTATCTGTATAATATCTGTATATTATCTGTATTATCTGTGTATTATCTGTATATTATCTGTATATTATCTGTATATTATCTGCATATTATCTGTATTTTATCTGTTTTGTGCAATAACACCGGCTTAAATTATAATGTGCAATATTCTGCTTCTACTTATTGATTATTACTGTTCACCATTAACTATGTAAATACCGTACATATCCACACTCCTTATATTTCCTTTATTGATATTTCTACTCTGATATTTCTATACTCTTGCAGCTGTAACACAGCATTTCGGGGGTTGATGAAGTATTTCTGATTCTGATTCTGACACTTAACCCCTTGTTGGTCCAGAGGCGTCCAACCTCTGACATATATAGCAATAGTTAGTCTCTTTGGATAAAAGCACCAGCTAAATGACATGTAGTAATAATAATAATAATGTAATAATCTAGTTAACTATGAGGCTCCAAACGAACCATTAGCTGACTAACTTTACTCTCACACTGAGACTTTCACTGAAGAAACATTTTCAATGCAGGACTTTTACTGTAACAGTGTATTCTTAAAGTACTTTTACTGCAGTAAAGGATCAGAATACTTTCTGCAACACTGCATACAAGAAACAAGAAAAAGACTAGAAACAGAAATAAAGAAACATAAGACGTGTAGTTAGAAGCAGTGAGTGGCTGCAGCCTCCAGAGGACAGCAGAGTCAAAGGAACAACAGGGATCTGACACCAGACCAAGAAAACCCAGAGACCATATCCAGAGGGTAACGAGGTCACGAGAGGCAGGTGACAAGAGGGCTGGAAACAGGTGGAAAACATCAGGTAATCACAAGAGAGGAAGACACAGGAAGTAGAACTAGAGACAGGACGGGACCGAGACCAGACTTCAAAATAAAGAGGAGAGCAGCGTCAAAGTAACAACAGACGTGAGGATCATTTTCATTTTTATTATAAGGATCCACATTAGCTGTCGCCTAGACAACCGGCGTCTTCCTGGGGTCCAAAACAACAGTAATTCAGAAAATATTAAAACATTTCATGACACATACAGGAAAGAAAAGAAACATGAACTGGAATAAGTAGAAAACAAAATACTTTCTATATTTTTTGATTTCATCTTGATCATTAAGAACAGGTTGTTATTTCCAATGGGGGGCTGACACGTGGCTCCGCCCCTCAGGGAAAGGGAAGGAGGGCTAGATACACAGATATACAGCTTCAATGACATAAAATACCATTTAAAATACAACACAGACAGCAGGAGACACAGAGAGGAACACACAGGTACATGGTGACGACATCAAGGAAAGAGCCCAAAAATAATCTGGAACCATAACACAGGGGCTGAGAGTTAACATAGGCAGCTCACACAGACTAATGGATAGTTAATACAACACAATACAATAAGAAAAGAGAAATATGGTAAATGTATTCAAAATGACAAGAAAATCTAAAATGAGTTAACATGTCTTCTTTCAGATTAGTGGAAAGAAAACATTTATTTTACTACACTTTACTAACTTCTTCTAAATCTACCAAAACACATGTTACCATGGTAACATGCTAACATGGTAACATGGAGGCTCTAGTTCTGCTTCTAGAGGTGCAGATGTGTTTTTGGGGGCAACAAGATGACTTGTTTGTCTCTGTGGTTTGTGTTCTGTCGCTCTGATCAATGATGACAGATGTAACGCTTATTTTTTGAAAATACTGCGGTCGACTTCTTACACGTTGATGTGTATGTATAATAATGAAGTATTACTACACATTCTTAGTAGTAATATCCACTGTTTTATTAATCATTTATGATCTAACCTGCTCTGATTAATAATTCCCCGAGTCACCACAGCAGGTCCAATTAATATTTAAAATAAGTCATAGGACGTCAAATATATGAAAAAAATCATAGTGTAGCATGTTGAAAATATGTGAAACAAGTCATAGAATAGAACGTAGAAAAATTAATATAAAAAGTCATAGTATAATATGTGGAAGAAATATTTTAAAAATTATAATATGTAGAAGAAAATACAAAAAAGTCATAGTATGATATGTAGAAAAATTATAAAAATTGATAGAATACTATGTCAAATAAGTCATAGTACAGTATGTAGAAAAACACTGTTCAGTATGTTGTACTATGGTAAAATACTAAAGTATTTGTACACATTTATTCCTTTTTATGTTTGCTTCATTCTTAAAATAAACAGAACTCTAACTTATGTGATGCTGTGGTTTTGGTTGTTTTTATTCAGTAAATATTGTTTTCTTGTTGATTTGAGCTGTTTCTTCTCAGATTAATAACCAGATCCGAGCTGAGAGAGGGAGCCCTGAGCGCTGGAATCAAACCCCAGTCCCTGAATGATGGTCTAACCCGAGTGGATGGCTGGAACTGTCATTGTGTTGTTGATGTGAGAAAGGCTGCAGAGCAGAAACCCACACAGCCCGTCTGCTGCAGGAAAGGAAGTGGGGACTCGCTGTCAACAGGTTTGATGATTTCTAATAACCACTGAGAACAGATTCATATCTGCTGCTGCTGGAAACACTCAGGAGCTCCTCTTCCTCTCTGCAGCGGGGGGGCTTTTTCCCACTGAGCCCTCCACCCAAACACAGTTTAACTGAGCCCAGAGAGCAACAATGATGACCCCCCCGGAGGTCACGTCCATGGACTTTATTCATGGAGATTTTAGCGTTCAAAGGTGAACTTTCCAGTTTCTACTTGGATTTGATGAGAGTCCTCGTACAAACACGACAACACACATGAGTTTGATGTCTCAGTGGTTAATGTCTGCAATGCAAATACGCCATCTTCTTATTAAATATGTTCTTATTTGCAGACAATGTTGTATGAGTGGGACTCTGAATGCTAACTGAACAAAGCCCTGTGTAAAGAGATGTCAGAATATAGATAGAAAGAGTAAAGGTTGGTTTATGGAAGTGCTGCTGAAGTGGAGATTTCTGGCTCAGCGGATTAGAAAATAACTTTAAAGAAATAGATTATGAAATATGGTTTAGCTCAGTAGGTAGAGTGGGCGCCCATATATAGAGGTCTACTCCTCGACTCAGCAGCCGTAGGTTCAACTCTGACCTGTGGCCCTTTTCTGCATGTCACCCCCCCCCCCTCCTCTCTCCTTTCATGTTTTCATCTGTCCTGTGAAAGAAATGTCCAATAATAAAGATATGGATCATAAAGTCAGACATTTTAAAGGCTCTACAGGTAAATAAGTGCTGTTTTGCAACCATTGCCTTATCTAATGTTAACTTTGGCTTCATTAAGAATGTTACACTGAAGATATTTGATGAAGCTGCCATACTCTACATACTCTATGTATATAGTACTATATACTCTACATACTCTATGTATATAGTACTACATACTCTACATACTCTATGTATATAGTACTACATACTCAACATATTCTATGTATATAGTACTACATACTCTACATACTCTATGTATATAGTACTATATACTGTACGTAACGTATTAAAGAGAAACACAACAACAGACAATATTAGATTAGATTATACTTTATTTATCCCACAACGGGGACATTTTCTTATTACAGCAGCAGCATTTTCCTCAATAACAGCAAAAAAACAAAAATACACAAACAAGTAAACACACAAGAAATACAGGCAAACAATAGACAATAATTATATGGTAGACTGAAAGTAAGCAAAATGGCGTCAAATAAAGGTATTTTAAAGTGCGGCCATGATACAAGAAAACAATATTGCGATGTAAGTGACATTAAAAATAAAAATACTCTATCTATAAATATCTACCAGACAGCTGATTATTCAAATTATCTGATATTCGTGAATATTGATCAAAGTATAATTGAGATGAATTCATGAGGATCAATGGTGAAAACATTCAAGCAGAAATCAGTGGGCACATTTGCAGATGGTGGACGGTCTCTTGTTTCTGAGGATCATCAGCAGGGAGAGTCCACAGCAGTACACCAGACTCTTCACTATCAGCTGTGTGTACAGCAGACAGAACAACTTCACTTGGTACTGAGACGGGACAGAAGCTGCCGGAGGAGTAGAAACCTCTGAAACAGAAAAGCAGTGAAACGTTTGAGAGAAGTCAGTCCTCTGCTCTCTTTGACAGCGTCTCCACATGAAGCTGAACACAGTCACCGAGCCTTCGTTACCTTGTTCTGTTTGGGCCTCCACTGTCCCCCCCTCATGGTGGACGTAGCAGCGGTATTTATACGTGCTGCTCTCTTGCTGATGGATCAGCAAGATGGCGGCGGTGCGTCCCGACTCTCTGATCTCCAGCTGCTCCCCCTCAGCAGGGGGCAGCTCCTCCAGAGGACCGTCCTCCCTTCGTCTTTTCCAGGAGAACTGGACCAGAGGAGGAAACATGGCTGAGGCCAGACACAGCAGGGAGCTCTTCCCCTCCAGGGGGGCTCTGGGTGCTGCTGGGTACACGCTCACCACGGGCTTCACTACCGGCTCATCTGAAGTTTGACAGCAGCAACAAGCAGCACAGACACACATTCACACAGTCAACAGCAGCTCCCAGCACGGCATTCAGTCTGATCCAGTCTGAGCAATTTGATTGGGAAAAAAATCTGTGAGTCGTACTCCAGCTGCATGGATTTTTTCATAGTTTCTATCAGCAGTTGGTAGATCACAGCCAACAATTTAAGTCCAATAGACTCCATAGTTACATGTCTGCAACCGGCATAAGATTCCCTACATCTTGGCCAATAATGAAGTCTGAAGACTGAAAACTGGAGGCGAGAGAGCAATTTGATTGAAAAAATTTCAGAGAATCATACTGCAGCCCCCCCTCTGTCCTCCACTCTAGCTCTGAACATTCCACCACATACACACATTGGAAAATCTGAGACGGTCTGAAAACGGGACAATACATAAACTGTAATTTTGGAGAAACCGTGCTTGATATCTGAACACCCATTCAGCCCAATAAACGCCAAAGTCTTGTCTTTGGTTTAACCGTTTAATCATGTTTCTACGTTAAAGTATGGCGATACAGCACGGTCCCAAAGAGGGGGGGTTTGGAGCGATGTTAAGAGATTTCCAAAACATTTCCCATTCAAGTCTATGAGACATTTATTGCCGTTTTTTTGCAGATTTCGTGAAAACCGCGTGGAAAATCTCGTTGAAAAGTCATAGCCCTCCATTCCCGATCATTACACACGTTTTGATGTATTGTGTGTGCGCGTGTTGGCAACGCTCCAGGACTAGTAGCGGGACAAAAAACAGGTGGAATAATAATAATAAGTATGGGCAATAATAGTCATTGCACCGATTGCTGCTATTGCAGCAATGAAACATACAGTTTAAGCCATACAAACTTCCCATAACTTTAATATTTTGCTATATACATACCAAGGTGTTATTATAGATAGATTGTTGCAGGGCTACACGTCTTTGTGAATGTCTGTTAACAACTCATTGCCGTCATCCTGAAGCGCGTATGAAGCGATTATTGAAATATACACTTTGGATGATTCGGCCATTTTTATAGCTACAACAGTATGTTTTTCCATTTATATCATGTTTCTATTGTGGAATATGTCTTTTCACTAGGTTTTTACGTGGGTTAGACCACTGAACATCCAAATAATGCCCCCTCATCTTTCTAAAACTGCTTTTCCATGTCTCACCTCCATAAATTATTGTATAAACAATAAAAACAGATATTTGTGCATTTACTTAAAATCCATGAAGTTACAGCCAGGTCGGTGACATGTGCCCTTACAGCCTGTTTTGCTTCAACAAAAACAAAAGATTTATATAATTTATATTTTAAAAACAGATAGAAATCACTGTCTCCCCATCACTGTTCATGATGAGTTATACATTTCATATAAAGATCAAATATAACAAGTTATTTGAGTCTTAGTTCTTATTGATAACAACTAATGAAAAACTATTTGTATCGGAGCAAATACAGATTGACTTCAAAGGAGTAGAAATCATTTTTACGTCAAAAAATCTCAACATTAAAGCGTGAATGATTTTTATAATATATCAAATTTAAACAAAAACTGCAATTTAATAAAAGGGCCATCTTGATCCCTGATTGGAAATTAACATAATAATTATAAAATGTACTTTCACACAAAGGAAAAGTGTCTTAGAGTTAATTTATTAGAATAAATTACATATTTATCATGATCTACATTCATCATTTTATTACTACAATAGGCTACATGTAACATATTTATCATCTTATATTTTACTCTAAGAGCTTCAGAAATAAATCAATATATCAGTAATTTCATAGTTTTTTCACGACAATTTCACCTTTAATAAACATTTACAATAATAATTTAATCATTAAATACTATTTATTTAAAATGCGCTAACATGCATATGAATCTCTCTCTCTCTCTCTCTCTATATATATATATATATATATATATATATATATATATATATATATATATATATATATATATATATATATATATATATGTGCTGTTATATATCATGGTGTACGATATATATAAATTAGTAGCATACATTTTATTTTATGTAATATCTAATTAAGTATCTCTGTGTCTTGATCTATACAAATATATATATATATATATATATATATATATATATATATATATATATATATATATCTTCCACTAAAACACAAATGTACCATCATATAAAATACAATTGCCTTTAAGTTATTTTATTTATTATCCTAAACAATATAATTAAAGTTCTACTCTTTACCAAATACATGTTCTGACATATATTAGGTTATGTTTACATCATATTTGATCTTATTGCTGATTATCTGAGAGGATCAGAGACTGTATGTTTCTAACATTTCATCAAACCTTTTCTATAAATCAGTTTCATCTGCTGCAGAAATAAAGAATAACTGGAGCTGTGCCGTGAGATTTCAACATGTTTCCAGGAACTATGATCCTGTTTTATGTAGTTTAAGAACATTTTACAGTCCCCTCTACAGCCTACAGACGTCTTCTGACATTTTTATTTATTATTTAACTTTTATTTTGAACCCAACTCAAGGAATTTGGTGTTTTTCAGCATAGTGCAGAGTTGATCTAATGCTGCTTAAAATGCGTTCCTATCCCTTAGAAACAACAACTGATTATTTAGGAGGAAATGTTTCTTTATGTACAGCATCAAACCAAAAATACTGGAAGTATTTAACGTAGTGGTAGTACCGTTGGATCCCTTTTAAAGTCAAACCTTGCTTAAAAAGTTCTTCAGATATTAATGCAATCGCTGCACGGCTGCAAGAATTCTCTTCTAATGATGAAACAACTAACATGTGAAGCCTGAAGCAGCAGAAACTCATTAAAACACATTTTCATCTGTTCATTAAAATAACTGAAGGACATTAAATGTTAATTCTTACCTGTTACAACCAGTTTAGTTCCAGAGCCAAAGATCCGGTACCATCCTCGTCCTCTCACAGTGAAAGTGAGTAATACAAAAACCTGTCTGCAGCTGAGAGCGTCTGCTGAGGTGAACCAGTCCAGATTATGAACCAGTTTCATATTCCAGCTCCATGATGTTTCTCTAATGTTCATATTAACATGACTGTCTCTTCTTTTCTGTCCTTTTTAGACACACTAGCAGAGTGTCTCTGTGGATCGTTGGTTCAGACGTTCATGTTCCTCAGAGGATGAATCCTACTGACTTTGATACGTTTTAATCCAGTAACATCATCAGATCACATTTTATATTCTCCATTATTATAAATTTAATGTCTGTGCGTTGCAATGTAGTTTTGTTTTATCTGAAGAACGAGTTGTGATCCGCAAACCTTTTAAATAATTGCTGAACTTAAAGGTGCTCTAAGCAATTTCACGTGTTTTAGGCTTCAACATTTGTTGTTACATACAACAAACATCTCCTCACTATCTGCTAGCTGCCTGTCCCCTGAACACACTGTAAAGAACATCTCACTATCTGCTAGCTGCCTGTCCCCTGAACACACTGTAAAAAACATCTCCTCACTATCTGCTAGCTGCCTGTCCCCTGAACACACTGTAAAAAACATCTCACTATCTGCTAGCTGCCTGTCCCCTGAACACACTGTAACAATCCAACATGTGATGTTAGAAATGTGTCTGCAAAGCTTTTATTGTGAAGGGGACACAGGAAGTGTTGCATTAAGAGCAGATCGGCATTGTGAGGAGGAACAGACTTTATTCCTGCAGCACGTCAAATCAGAGGATTTTAATCTTTAAATTCTTGTTTTTCTTTTCATTATTTTTCCAATTTGGTCTAAATGATTGTTATCAGGAACTGTTTTAAAAATGGAATTATTCATGTTTTTATCACATGTACATACATTTATTACATTATTAATTTAATTATTAGTATAGTTTCCTGTTTCAGATCTTTTATTATTGTTTCTCTGTGTTGTTAGAAAAGAAACTTGAGCTCAGTTCAGTGTGTTTGTGACCAGTGTTAGACAACTTACTCAGGAAGTGGACTCAGTTACTTGTTAGTTATTACTACTTAAAAAGTAATATTACCTTACACATTACTTAGTATCATAAGTATTTAGTTATTATACTTGTTATATTACTTCCTAACTGGATTAATAAATGTAATATAATGACTGTTTTGGAACTTGTAATCCCTTCCACTACTCATTACTGGGGAAAGTCTCCTAATAATATAAGAGTAATATATGACTTAGTAATGCGTTAACACTGTTTGTGACTCTGGCTGAGATGGAGGAGAAATATGTGAACCTGGGCTGTGGTTGGCTGATCTCTTCCTGTCACAAACACTGGTTGACATCTGTTCATCTGGAGGTTTTTGTTCAGGCTGCAGGGATCAGGTCTCACTGTGGGGGACATCCTCCAACAGGAGCAGTAGTAGGAGGCTGAATGATTGCATTTAACTTTCTGGATCTGCAACTCACAGCTGTTCTGTTTATTTAAAGCTGTGAAATCATCTTTCTGAGGATGATTGTATCCCTCATGTATGTCACCATTATGCCGGTTAATATCCAGAATCAGTGTGAATGTTTCTGTGTCTCTCTTCTGGAACCAGTATACATAATAATCGTCACACAGCTCAGTGCCTCGACAGCTGAAGGAGACGTCTCCACCAACTCTCCTGGTCAATGTTAAATCCTGAATCAGCTGTGTTGCCATGGCAGCCAGCGCTGTAGAAAACAGACAGGTAGATGAAGGTGAGTGGGACCCAGTGTGTGTTACAGGTGGAGTTTGTCGGCTCCTGATTGGCTGGAAACACTCACCTGAACCCAGACAGCACAGAGCAGCAGCTGGGAGGAGAAGCATGTTGTTCAGTGGTGTTTCCTGTGGTGGACCTGGGGAGAAGTGGCGCTCTGATGCAGCTGAGGACAGACAAGGACGAGCTGTGAGATCAGACGAGGGCCACGTGGTCCTAACAGCTCCTCACATCTCCCATCAGCCCCTGCGGCGGTGCTTTTGCTGCTCTCTGGAAGGAGCTCAGGGCTCTGATCTCTACTTCCTCCATGTTGAGGTCAGAAACCAAAATGAGACACTGAGAAACCACCACAGCTGCACGTCTGCCTGTAACAGCACTTGCTGGATCTGAAACTGGGGGACAAGTCCTCCAAATGAAATTACAGAATATGTATTTTTGTATCTGACCTTTACCTCAAAGGCGTAGTCGGTCTTCCTCGCGGTGCAGGTTGCAACTCCGACACCTTCAGGAGAAATAACAACAGACCAGATATTATTATTATTATTATTATTATTATTATTATTATTATTATTATTATTATTATTATTATAATTATTATTAGATATTAGATTCCTGATGATGACTGTGGATCCCCGTTATTGAGCCTATGTGGTGATTAATATTCATCCTAACACCTTCAGCCAGTAAATCAATAACACAGCTACATCACAACAAGTTAAATATTAACTTAATAAAACATCATAACTTGGCCCAGTTTCCACATTGTTGGGTCTGAGTGTATCTCATATAAATTTGAGCGTCAAACACTTTATTTCCATCATTTGCATCATTTTCAGGTGCAAAAGTCTAAAATATGATTCTCCTGCATATTAAAACCAACAATGTTAAAGTTTAAATCTACACAAATGTATTTTTTATGTTTCTCTTCCTGTAAATGATGTTTTACCCCAAAGTAGCAAAGAGGAAACACACACACACACACACACACACACACACACACACACACTTCCCACCAGCAGTGAAATGAATCCTGACTCCAACGGTGCTACCACTAATAACTAACAGCATAATTAAGTTATAGAAGAAAAGTTAAGGTTAAAACATGAATTAATAAGAAGCTAAAGATAAAGTTAAACCACCCAGACTACCCCCGCTCCATCCATCCATCTTCATCTGCTTATCCTGGGTCGGGACGTGGGGGGGGTGCAGCTCCAGCATGGGACCCCAAACTCTCCTTCCCCGAGCCCCATCAACCAGCTCCGACTGGGGGATCCCGAGGCGTTCCCAGGCCAGGTTGGAGATATGATCCCTCCACCTAGTCCTGGGTCTTCTCCGAGGCCTCCTCCCAGCTGGACGTCCCTCCACCTAGTCCTGGGTCTTCTCCGAGGCCTCCTTCCAGCTGGACGTCCCTCCACCTAGTCCTGGGTCTTCTCCGAGGCGTCCTCCGAGTTGGACGTCCCTCCACCTAGTCCTGGGTCTTCCCCGAGGCCTCCTCCCAGTTGGACGCCCCCCCCACCCGTCCTGAGGAAACCCATTTCGGCCTCTTGTACCCTGGATCTCGTTCTTACGCCACCAGGACCTGTACACCACCAGGACCTGTACACCACCAGGACTCTGAAGCGTGCTGGAAAGATTGTGGCTATAAAACTTGAATTTCTTAACCTTCTTACATTTAGAGATTTTATTTTTATTGAACCTTTATTAAACCAGATTAGTCTCATTGAGATATAAAATCTCTTTTTCCAGAGAGACCTGGCTGAGATAGCAGAACAAACCAGGTACATGGAACAAAAATCACAAAACACAAAAGAGACAAAGACAACTCAAGTGCATTTATATTAAAAAGTGTCATTAATTAAAACATTTGCATATGTGAATGGACTCCTGTTCTCTGGTTTTAACATAACCTTTAAAGTCATTTAAGGAAATTAGACGCTGTAGTCTGAGGGTTTTGAGTGAGTGACATGTACCGACAACACCAAACTAATTCCTACAAAATAAAGCGTAGCTTCCAATGAAGCTTTTAGTGCTAGTGATGCTGCTGTGGAGAATCAACCGTCCCACTGCTGTCCTCTAGTGTCTCCAACAACACACGGTTCAAACTGTCCTGCTGACGTCACAATAACACCTCCATGCATCATCCAGGCTCTGTTCTTCCCCAGGTGGATTACACCTGTTCTCAGTGGCTTTGGTACATTTCTCACATCCCAACTGAAATCCTCCAAACTTCCCGTTCCATCTCCACATCATCGGGTCACTTCACATCAAAAAAGACGTTTCTCATTTCTTTGAACAAGCTGCAAATGCTTTGGTACATCCATGCAGATGATTGTGTTCAATTCTCTGCTGTCTCCTACATTATCAACTGCTTATTGAGCCAAGGCCCCAGTGGGCCCTGTTTCCATCCAGGGGGGCAGTGTGGACATGGTGGAGCACTACAAATACCTGGGAGTGCACTTGGACAACAAAGTGGACTGGTCCAAGAACACTCAAGCCCTCTACAGGAAGGACCAAAAGGTCTCTATTTTCTGAGGAGGCGGAGGTCCTTCAACATCTGCAGGACCATGCTGATGATGTTTTGAGGAGTCTGGGGGGGGCAGTGCTATCCTGGTTGCAGGTGCATGCTGGGACAGCAGGCTGAGGGTAGCGGACGCCAACAGACTCAAACTGATCCGCAAGGCCAGTGACGTTGTGGGGGGGAGCTGGACTCTCTGTGGGTGGTGTCAGAGAGGAGGACGCTGTCCAGACCACATGTCTTCTTGGACAATGTGTCCCCCCCACTCCATCAGCGGAAGACTTATTCTCCCACAATGCACCACAGAGCGCTACAGGAAGTCCTTCCGGCCTGTGGCCATCAACCATTATAACTCCTCCCTCTAAGTGTCTGACACACACACAGTTTGAAACTGGACAATATTATCTGTATATTATCTGTATAATATCTGTATATTATCTGTATATTATCTGTATATTATCTGTATAATATCTGTATAATATCTGTATATTATCTGTATATTATCTGTATATTATCTGTATAATATCTGTATAATATCTGTATATTATCTGTATATTATCTGTATATTATCTGTATAATATCTGTATATTATCTGTATAATATCTGTATATTATCTGTATATTATCTGTATATTATCTGTATATTATTGGTATATTATCTGTATATTATCTGTATAATATCTGTGTATTATCTCTATATTATCTGTATATTATCTGTGTATTATCTGTATATTATCTGTTTTGTGCAATAACACCGGCTTAAATTATAATGTGCAATATTCTGCTTCTACTTATTGATTATTACTGTTCACCATTAACTATGTAAATACCGTACATATCCACACTCCTTATATTTCCTTTATTGATATTTCTACTCTGATATTTCTATACTCTTGCAGCTGTAACACAACATTTCGGGGTTGATGAAGTATTTCTGATTCTGATTCTGACACTTAACCCTTGTTGGTCCAGAGGCGTCCAACCTCTGACATATATAGCAATAGTTAGTCTCTTTGGATAAAAGCACCAGCTAAATGACATGTAGTAATAATAATAATAATGTAATAATCTAGTTAACTATGAGGCTCCAAACGAACCATTAGCTGACTAACTTTACTCTCACACTGAGACTTTCACTGAAGAAACATTTTCAATGCAGGACTTTTACTGTAACAGTGTATTCTTAAAGTACTTTTACTGCAGTAAAGGATCAGAATACTTTCTGCAACACTGCATACAAGAAACAAGAAAAAGACTAGAAACAGAAATAAAGAAACATAAGACGTGTAGTTAGAAGCAGTGAGTGGCTGCAGCCTCCAGAGGACAGCAGAGTCAAAGGAACAACAGGGATCTGACACCAGACCAAGAAAACCCAGAGACCATATCCAGAGGGTAACGAGGTCACGAGAGGCAGGTGACAAGAGGGCTGGAAACAGGTGGAAAACATCAGGTAATCACAAGAGAGGAAGACACAGGAAGTAGAACTAAAGACAGGACGGGACCGAGACCAGACTTCAAAATAAAGAGGAGAGCAGCGTCAAAGTAACAACAGACGTGAGGATCATTTTCATTTTTATTATAAGGATCCACATTAGCTGTCGCCTAGACAACCGGCGTCTTCCTGGGGTCCAAAACAACAGTAATTCAGAAAATATTAAAACATTTCATGACACATACAGGAAAGAAAAGAAACATGAACTGGAATAAGTAGAAAACAAAATACTTTCTATATTTTTGATTTCATCTTGATCATTAAGAACAGGTTGTTATTTCCAATGGGGGGCTGACACGTGGCTCCGCCCCTCAGGGAAAGGGAAGGAGGGCTAGATACACAGATATACAGCTTCAATGACATAAAATACCATTTAAAATACAACACAGACAGCAGGAGACACAGAGAGGAACACACAGGTACATGGTGACGACATCAAGGAAAGAGCCCAAAAATAATCTGGAACCATAACACAGGGGCTGAGAGTTAACATAGGCAGCTCACACAGACTAATGGATAGTTAATACAACACAATACAATAAGAAAAGAGAAATATGGTAAATGTATTCAAAATGACATGAAAATCTAAAATGAGTTAACATGTCTTCTTTCAGATTAGTGGAAAGAAAACATTTATTTTACTACACTTTACTAACTTCTTCTAAATCTACCAAAACACATGTTACCATGGTAACATGATAACATGCTAACATGGAGGCTCTAGTTCTGCTTCTAGAGGTGCAGATGTGTTTTTGAGGGGGCAACAAGATGACTTGTTTGTCTCTGTGGTTTGTGTTCTGTCGCTCTGATCAATGATGACACATGTAACTCTTATTTCTTGAAAATACTGCGGTCGACTTCTTACAAGTTGATGTGTATGTATAATAATGAAGTATTACTACACATTCTTAGTAGTAATATCCACTGTTTTATTAATCAGAGTTTTAGTTAACGATCATTTATGATCTAACCTGCTCTCTGCTTCTGGTTCCTCAGATTCCCCGAGTCACCACAGCAGGTCCAATTAATATTTAAAATAAGTCATAGGACGTCAAATATATGAAAAAAAATCATATTAAAGCATGTTGAAAAAATGTGAAACAAGTCATAGAATAGTATGTAGAAAAATGTATTTAAAAAGTCATAGTATAATATGTAGAGCAATTATGAAAATTCATAGAATATGTCAAAAAAGTCATAGTACAGTATGTGGAAGAAATATTTAAAAAAATTATAATATGTAGAAAAAAATGCAAAAAATCATAGTATAATATGTCAAAATCATTAAAAAAAGTAATTGTATAGTATGTAGAATTTTTTTTGAAAAAGTCATAGTATGTACAAAAAAAAGAAGTCATAGCTAATATGTCGAAAAGTTATGAAAATTCATAGAATACTATGTTAAATAAGTCGTAGTATAGTATGTAGAAAAACTCTGTTCAGTATGTTGTACTATGGTAAAATACTAAAGTATTTGTACACATTTATTCCTTTTTATGTTTGCTTCATTCTTAAAATAAACAGAACTCTAACTTATGTGATGCTGTGGTTTTGGTTGTTTTTTATTCAGTAAATATTGTTTTCTTGTTGATTTGAGCTGTTTCTTCTCAGATTAATAACCAGATCCGAGCTGAGAGAGGGAGCCCTGAGCGCTGGAATCAAACCCCAGTCCCTGAATGATGGTCTAACCCGAGTGGATGGCTGGAACTGTCATTGTGTTGTTGATGTGAGAAAGGCTGCAGAGCAGAAACCCACACAGCCCGTCTGCTGCAGGAAAGGAAGTGGGGACTCGCTGTCAACAGGTTTGATGATTTCTAATAACCACTGAGAACAGATTCATATCTGCTGCTGCTGGAAACACTCAGGAGCTCCTCTTCCTCTCTGCAGCGGGGGGGCTTTTTCCCACTGAGCCCTCCACCCAAACACAGTTTAACTGAGCCCAGAGAGCAACAATGATGACCCCCCCGGAGGTCACGTCCATGGACTTTATTCATGGAGATTTTAGCGTTCAAAGGTGAACTTTCCAGTTTCTACTTGGATTTGATGAGAGTCCTCGTACAAACACGACAACACACATGAGTTTTATGTCTCAGTGATATAGAGGTTTACACACACACGCATACACTCACACACACACACACACACACACACACACACACACACACACACACACACACACACATATAGATAAACCCGTTTATCTGACCTCGTGGGGTCCAATGACAGGCAGCAGCCTGATGGGATCCACCCTTTCTAAAGGGT
The DNA here is from genome assembly GCA_013375575.1 of Percina caprodes. NCBI lineage: Eukaryota > Metazoa > Chordata > Actinopteri > Perciformes > Percidae > Percina > Percina caprodes. Next base: position 80,908 of record JABXJD010001065.1, read on the forward strand.
CTAGAGACATGATTTTGATTGCTAAATTATTATAATTTACTGTGAACACGAACATGACTTTAAATATCAAACACTCATATAAATTATAAATCTGAGTTTTGTTCCCCCCGGGGACTACACTTCCTGTCCGTCCTGGGCACCAGTCATGTTATGTCTGTTACATCCAATCATCACCACTGCTGGGCACTGCACAGCTCCTGACAAGCATGTTGTTAGATTGAAACAACACATTAGAGGTTATTCTTTAAATATCCTGAATTTAAACAAGATGATTTCACTGTTACGTTGTAAGCAAATCTCTGGAATGCACAAAAAAGAGGAAACCCAACATGGCCCATCATGGCAGTAAAGGCTACGAAGATCTCAGCTGTGACTTAGAACGACGAATATGGAGACCTACAAGTCTGTCAGATATCCTGTTGACATAATTCCCACTGCAAGCAAGAAAATAAATTGATATTAAAAATTGATATTTGAGATGAATTGATGAGCAGAAATCAGTGGGCACATTTGCAGATGGTGGACAGTCTCTTGTTTCTGAGGATCATCAGCAGGGAGAGTCCACAGCAGTACACCAGACTCTTCACTATCAGCTGTGTGTACAGCAGACAGAACAACTTCACCCTGCACTGCAACTGGAAGGCCACTGTCACACACACACACACACACACACACACACACACACACACACACACACACACACACAGTTACAGTATGTTCTACTATGTACATTTCATCAGAACATCATCAGATTTTTATAGATATAATTTGGACTTTTCTGGACGGGACAACCATCTTCAAATGAAAACGGGGGTCGGCTCCAATTTGAAATAAATGTCAAAGGCCATTATTAAATACACACATGTCAGGGCCCCACTAAGCTTCTCAGTTATGGAGCCAGGACAGTGTCTTTAAATGTTGGCATTAGAAACTAAAGCTGAAGGCCAAAAGGAAACGTTGTTATTGGAGGAGAGGCAGCAGGTGGTCTTACAGTCAGCTCGCTGCAGAGCTAGCTGGTCTGGTGGGTCTCTCTCTGGAGTAGAGGAGGCTGCTGGAGCTGGAACCTCTGGAACAGAAACCAGTGAAATGGTTGGAGTTACAGTGACAAATGGCAGTCGTCTCCTCCTCTGCGCTCTTTGACAGCATCTCCACATGGAGCTGAATCCCTGCTGAACACCGTCACCGAGCCTCCATTACAGTCAGCTGGGTGTTGCTATGGTTGTTGTACAAAAAGCAACAGTTTGCAAGGCTGCTGTAGAGATGACGACTTTTTCAGGAAGCTGATTGAAGGAAGGAAAGATGGAGGCTGTGTTCACGTAATCCAGCAAGTCCACCACCGCTGGAATATAACTATGTTGCATGGCTGCATGTAAATGGGAATATTAGTGGAATATTCTCTTTATTTAGACATGTCAACAGCTTAGTCAGAATATTGTCTTTTTCAGAATGAGAGATAAAATCGAGTTATTAAGTGAATTTAAGTAGTCAGTACTGAACACAGTCACCGAGCCTTCGTTACCTTGTTCTGTTTGGGCCTCCACTGTCCCCCCCTCATGGTGGACGTAGCAGCGGTATTTATACGTGCTGCTCTCTTGCTGATGGATCAGCAAGATGGCGGCGGTGCGTCCCGACTCTCTGATCTCCAGCTGCTCCCCTCAGCAGGGGGCTCCTCCAGAGGACCGTCCTCCCTTCGTCTTTTCCAGGAGAACTGGACCAGAGGAGGAAACATGGCTGAGGCCAGACACAGCAGGGAGCTCTTCCCCTCCAGGGGGGCTCTGGGTGCTGCTGGGTACACGCTCACCACGGGCTTCACTACCGGCTCATCTGAAGTTTGACAGCAGCAACAAGCAGCACAGACACACATTCACACAGTCAACAGCAGCTCCCAGCACGGCATTCAGTCTGATCCTGGAAACTACATGGACTCTGATCCCTAAAGTCCTCATCAATACAGCCCAGAGTTCCCTCCATCTACTGGATCACCTTCATATGAACCACACCACGCCCAGCTCACGCAGCACGGTTATATGGGAATAAAGACAATTATGGATCTGGCAGTTCATTAAGACTATGTACAACGTCAATTTTCACATTTAATACTTGAGCAAATTGGAATGATTACAATCTATATAACATATTTTAATTAACTACAACAGTCTGTGCTATCTATGTGCCTACTACCTGGTACACATCCTCATACACACACATTGGAAACGTCAGGAGTCAGTTGTTCAACATGGCCTCCAGGGAACAGTGTTATGATAGGTGTGTGTGTGAGTGTGTGTGTGTGTGTGTGTGTGTGTCAGATCTTTTTACTATGGTGATTTCCTCAGAGAAGGATCTAGATATTTGTTTTCAATGTTTTCTATTGGCAGTTGGTGCGCTTAGCATTAAAACGTTAAGTCCAATAGACTCCACAGTTACATGTCTGCGATCTACATTTGATCTACATTTTGACCAAAAATTATGTCTGAAGAGTGAAAACTGGAGGAGCGTGAATAATTTGTTTAAAAATCTTTCAGAGAATTGTACTGCAACCCCCCCATCCTCTCAGTGTCAGAACCTGTTGCTATGGTCAGAGAAGGATCCAGATATTTCCTACATTTTGACCAAAAATGATGTCTGAAGAAACTGGAAGAGAGAGAGCAATTTGTTTGTGAAAAAAAATCTGTGAATCGTCCTCCAGCTGCATGGTTTTTTCATAGTTTCTATCAGCAGTTGGTAGATCACAGCCAACAATTTAAGTCCAATAGACTCCATAGTTACATGTCTGCGACCGGCACAAGATTTCCTACTTTTTCCTAATTTGACCAATAATGAAGTCTGAAGACTGAAAACTGGAGGCAAGAGAGCAATTTGATTGAAAAATTTCAGAGAATCGTACTGCAGCCCCCTCTGTCCTCCACTCTAGCTCTCACCATTCCACCACATACACACACATTGGAAAATCTGAGACCGTCTGATAACGGGACGATACATAAACGGTGATTTTGGAGAAACCGTGCTTGATATCTAAATGCCCATTCAGCCCAATAAACGCCAAAGTCTTGTCTTCGGTGTAACCTTTTAATCATGTTTCTACGTTAAAGTATGGCGACACAGCACGGTCCCAAAGAGGGGGGGTTTTGAGCGATGTTGAGGGATTTCCCAAACATTTCCCATTCAAGTCTATGAGAAATTATTTGCCTTTTTTTTGCAGATTTTGTGAAAACCGCGTGGCAAATCTCATTGAAAAGTCATAGCCCACCATTCCCAATCATTACACACGTTTTGATGTATTGTGTGTGCGCGTGTTGGCAACGCTCCGGGACTAGTAGCGGGACAAAAAACAGGCGGAATAATAATAAGTATGGGCAATAATAGTCATTGCACCGATTGCTGCTATTGCAGCAATGAAACATACAGTTTAAGCCATTTAACCTTCCCATAACTTTAATATTTTACTATATACATATCAAGGTGTTATTATAGATAGATTATTGCAGGGCTAAACGTCTTTGTGAATGTCTGTTAACAACTCATTGCCGTCATCCTGAAACGCGTATGAAGCGGCTGAACAGTATGTTTTTCCATTTATATCGTTTCTATTGTGGAATATGTCTTTTCACTAGGTTTTTACGTGGGTTAGACCACTGGACATCCAAATAACGCCCCCATCTTTCTAAAACTACTTTTCCATGTCTCACTGCCATAAATTATTGTATAAACAATAAACACAGATATTTGTGCATTTACTGAAAATCCATGGAGTTACAGCCAGGTCGGTGACATGTGCCCTTACAGCCTGTTTTGCTTCAACAAAAACAAAAGATTTATATAATTTATATTTTAAAAATTACTTTCTCTCCGGTAAGTTTAGTAATAGTAATTAGATTTTCAGTATGAACTTTCACTCATCTATGACACTGTTCATGATGCGTTATACATTTCATATAAAGATCAAATATAACAAGTTATTTGAGTCTTAGTTCTTATTTGATAACAACTAATGAAAAACTATTTGTATCGGAGCAAATACAGATTGACTTCAAAGGAGTAGAAATCATTTTTACGTCAAAAATTCTCAACATTAAAGCGTGAATGATTTTTATAATATATCAAATTTAAATAAAAACTGAAAGTTAATAAAAGGGCCATCTTGATCCCTGATTGGAAATTAACTTAATAATTATAAAATGTACTTTCACAGAAAGAAAGTGTTGTAGAGTTAACTTATTAAAATGATCTTTTCATGAAATACATTTATCATTTTATTACTACAATAAGCTACATATAACATATATTTATCATCTTATATTTTACTCTAAGAGCTTCAGAAACAAATCAATATATCAGTAATTTCATAGTTTTTTCACGACAATTTCACCTTTAATACACAATTTTATTAAATGTTCAGATTATGTTAATAATCAAATACTATTTATTTAAAATGGGCTAACATGCATCTAAATCTCTCTCTCTCTATATATATATGTATAAATGTACATGTATTTTACATATCATTGTGTACATACAGTATAAATATATAAATTAGTAGCATACACTTTATTTGTTGTAATATCATATTCAGTATCTCTGTCTTCATCTATAAATATTTCTTCCACTAAAAGACAAATGTACCATCATATAAAATACAATTGCCTTTAAAATTATTTTATTTATTATACTAAACAATGTAATTAAAGTTCTTCTCTTTACCAAATACTTGTTCCGACATATATTAGGTTATGTTTATTAAGCCTGTTTTGCTTCAACAAAAACTACAAAATAACATTTATATAATTTATATTTTAAAAACAGATAGAAATCACTGTCTCTCCGGTATGTTTAGAAATAGTTATTAGATTTTCAGTATGAACTTTTACTCATCTATGACACTGTTCATGATGTCTTATACATTTCATATAAAGATCAAATATAACAAGTTATTTGAGTCTTAGTTCTAATTTGATAACAACTAATGAAAAACTATTTGCATCGGAGCAAATACAGATTGACTTCAAAGGAGTAGAAATCATTTTTACGTCAAAAAATCGTGAATTAAAGCGTGAATGATTTTTATAATACATCAAATTTAAATAAAATCTGCAATTTAATAAAAGGGCCATCTTGATATCTGATTGGAAATTACCATAATAATTATAAAATGTACTTTTACACAAAGGAAGTGTCATAGAGTTAATTTATTAAAATAAATTACATATTTATCTTTTCATGAAATTCATTTATCATTTTAATTACTACAATAGGCTACATATAACATATATTTATCATCTTATATTTGACTAAGAGCTTTAGAAACAAATCAATATATCAATAATTTCATAGTTTTTCACAACAATTTCACCTTTAATAAACAATTATAATATGTTCAGATTATGTTAATCATCAAATACTATTTATTTAAAATGCGATAACATGCATATGAATCTCTCTCTCTCTCTCTGTATATATATATATATATATATATGTGCTGTTATATATGTGTGTATGATATATATAAATTAGTTGCATGCATTTTATTTATTGTAAAATCAAATTAAGTCTCTCTGTGTCTTGATCTCTCTCTCTCTCTCTCTCTCTATATATATATATATATATATAAATATAAATATATATATATATATATATATATATATATATATATGTATGTATGTATGTATGTATCTTCCACAAAAGACAAATGTACCATCTAATAAAATTTTTTTATTTTATTTTATTTATTTAACCTTTATTTAACCAGGAAAGTCCCATTGAGATTACTAATCTCTTTTTCAAGGGAGTCCTGTACAACAATACAATTGCCTTTAAGTTATTTTATTTATTATTATATTGTATATGACATTTAATATATTTAACATCTTATATTTTACTCTAACTGCTTACGAAACAATTTTTTTACCTTTAATACACAATTACAATAACATGTTCAGATCATGTTATTTAATAATTATTGTAATATCATATTCAGAATCTCTGTGTTTTCATGTATAAATATATCTTCCATTAAAAAACAAATGTCCTCATATAAATTACAAAAACTTTTAAAAAGGATATATTAATTATCCTAAACAATATAATTAAAGTTCTACTCTTTACCATAACATGTTCTGACATATATTAGGTTATGTTTACCATCATATTTGATCTTATTGCTGATTATCTGAGAGGATCACAGACTGTATGTTTCTAACATTTCATCAAACCTTTTCTATAAATCAGTTTCATCTGCTGCAGAAATAAAGAATAACTGGAGCTGTGCCGTGAGATTTCAACATGTTTCCAGGAACTATGAACCTGTTTTATGTAGTTTAAGAACATTTTACAGTCCCCTCTACAGCCTACAGACGTGTTCTGACATTTTTATTCATTATTTAACTTTTATTTTGAACCCAACTCAAGGAATTTGGTGTTTTTCAGCATAGTGCAGAGTTGATCTAATGCTGCTTAAAATGGTTCCTATCCCTTAGAAACAACAACTGATTATTTAGGAGGAAATGTTTCTTTATGTACAGCATCAAACCAAAAATACTGGAAGTATTTAACGTAGTGGTAGTACCGTTGGATCCCTTTTAAAGTCAAACCTTGCTTAAAAAGTTCTTCAGATATTAATGCAATCGCTGCACGGCTGCAAGAATTCTCTTCTAATGAAGAAACAACTAACATGTGAAGCCTGAAGCAGCAGAAACTCATTAAAACACATTTTCATCTGTTCATTAAAATAACTGAAGGACATTAAATGTTAATTCTTACCAGTTACAACCAGTTTTGTTCCAGAGCCAAAGATGTCGTACACTCTGCGTCCTCCCACAGTGAAACTGAGTGATACAAAAACCTGTCTGCAGCTGAGAGCGTCTGCTGAGGTGAACCAGTCCAGATTATGAACCAGTTTCATATTCCAGCTCCATGATGTTTCTCTAATGTTCATATTAACATGACTGTCTCTTCCTTTCTGTCCTTTTTAGACACACTAGCAGAGTGTCTCTGTGGATCGTTGGTTCAGACGTTCATGTTCCTCAGAGGATGAATCCTACTGACTTTGATACGTTTTAATCCAGTAACATCATCAGATCACATTTTTATATTGTTCATTATTATAATATGTATTACTATAATAATGTAAAACATCTGTGTGTTGCAATGTTGTCTTGTTTTTATTTGAAGTAGAATGACTTGTGATCCTCTATCTTCATAAATAATTGCTGAACTTATGATCAGAAATGTTAAAGCTGAAATTAAAGTTATTAGATGAAAAGGTTTGATGTTATTTAATTATTCATTCAAAGTGATTTCAGCCCTAACTATCATTACAGCCCTGTGGACACATCCACAGTCAGCCCCCAGCCAGCTAGCAGCCATCCACTATCATTACAGCCTGGGGACACATCCACAGTCAGCCCCCAGCCAGCTAGCAGCCGTCCACTATCATTACAGCCTGGGGACACATCCACAGTCAGCCCCCAGCCAGCTAGCAGCCATCCACTATCATTACTTCCCCAACCCCGGGACACATCCACAGTCAGCCCCCAGCCAGCTAGCAGCCGTCCACAATCATTAAAGCCCCTGGGACACATCCACAGTCAGCCCCCAGCCAGCTAGCAGCCATCCACTATCACAAAAGCCCCGAACCTGGGACACATCCACAGTATGCCCCCAGCCAGCTAGCAGCCGTCCATTGCAATGTAGTTTTGTTTTCATGTGAAGAACGAGTGCTGATCCTCAGCTAACTGCTGAACTTATTAATCATTCATTCAAAGAGATGTCAGTGTTTGGATATATATATATATATATATATATATATATATATATATATATATATATATATATATATATATAGGCAGTGACACCAGAGGAGCCAAGCACCAGCTACTGGTGGATAGAACAGTCACTCGAGACTGCAAGACCAGGCAGACCAATCTGTGCACTGCCTGGATTGACTACAAGAAAGCCTACGACTCAATGCCACATACATGGATACTGGAATGCTTGGAGATGTACAAGGTCAACAGGACACTAATAGCCTTCATCAAGAACTCAATGAGGCTGTGGAAAACAAGACTGGAAGCCAACTCAAAGCCAATTGCACAAGTCACCATCAAGTGTGGCATATACCAAGGCGATGCACTATCCCGCTGCTGTTCTGCATAGGCCTGAACCCCCTCAGCCAGATCATCACAAAGACTGGCTACGGATACCGATTCCGAGGCGGAACAATCATCAGTCACCTCCTCTACATGGATGACATCAAGCTGTATGCCAGGAATGAGCGAGACATCGACTCACTGATCCACACGACCAGGATCTACAGCAACGACATTGGAATGTCGTTCGGACTGGACAAGTGTGGACGCATGGTATCAAAAAGAGGGAAGATGATCAGAACTGAGGGAATCAAACTACCAGAAGGCCACATTGCAGATGTTCAGGATAGCTACAAATACCTGGGGTGCCACAGGCTAACGGAAACCATGAGGAGGCAGCAAGGAAGACGGCCACAGCCAAATATCTACAAAGAGTGAGGCAGGTCCTGAAAAGTCAGCTGAATGGGAAAAACAAGATCCGAGCGATCAACACATACGCCCTGCCAGTCATCAGATACCCCGCTGGTATAATAAACTGGCCAAAGGAGGAGATAGAGGCTACTGACATCAAGACCAGAAAGCTCCTCACAATGCATGGAGGGTTTCACCCCAAATCCAGCACCCTGAGACTGTACACCAAGCGTAGCGAGAGAGGCCGAGGGCTAGTGAGTGTCAAGACCACTATCAAGGATGAAACAACGAAGATCCAGGAGTACATCGGAAAGATGGCCCCCAAAGATGAAGGGCTTAGTGAATACCTCAGGCAGCAGAAACCCGAAGGTGAGGACAAGGAAGATGAAGAACCATCATGGAGGGACAAGCCGCTGCACGGCGTGTACCACAGACAAATAGAAGAAGTGGCTGATATCAAGAAATCCTACCAGTGGCTGGAAAAGGCTGGACTGAAGGACAGCACAGAGGCACTAATCATGGCAGCACAAGAGCAGGCACTCAGTACAAGATCAATAGAGGCTGGGATCTACCACACCAGGCAGGACCCCAGGTGCAGACTGTGCAAGGATGCCCCTGAGACAGTACAGCACATAACAGCAGGGTGTAAGATGCAGGCAGGAAGAGCGTACATGGAATACATAACCAGGTAGCTGTCATAGTGTACAGGAACATCTGCCACGAGTATGGGCTGGAAGTCCCAAGGTCAAAATGGAAGACACCTCCTAAGGTAGTCGAGAACGACCGAGCTAAGATCCTGTGGGACTTCAAGATCCAGACTGACAAACTGGTGATGGCTAACCAACCAGACATCGTGTTGATGGACAAACAGCAGAAGAAGGCAGTACTGATAGATGTGGCGATCCCAAGCGACAGCAACATCAAGAAGAAGGAACACGAGAAGCTTGAGAAATACCAAGGGCTGAAAGAGGAGCTAGAAAAAGATGTGGAAAGTAAGAGCAACAGTGGTGCCGGTGGTAATCGGAGCACTGGGGGGGGGGGGCTGTGACCCCCAAACTGGGAGAGTGGCTCCAGCAGATTCCAGGTAAAACATCAGAGGTCTCTGTCCAGAAGAGTGCAGTCCTAGGAACAGCTAAGATACTGCGCAGAACCCTCAAACTCCCAGGCCTCTGGTAGAGGACCCGAGGTTGAGGATGACACATACCACCCCACAAGGGGTGAGAAGGGGATTTTTTTTTTTTTATATATATATATATACATATAAGCAGTAATCAGAGCAAGGGGGGGGTACTTTGAAGAAACTAGAATATAAGACATGTTTTCAGTTATTTCACACTTTTTTGTTAAGTACATAATTCCACGTGTGTCCATTCCTAGTTTTGATGCCTTCAGTGATAATCTATAATGTAAATAGTCATGAAAATAAAGGAAATGCATTGAATGAGAAGCTCTGTCCAAAATAGTGGCCTGTACTGTATACAGATAATTAATAATTAATAATATTAAATCCGAAGCGTGACACTCAGATCCACAAACCTGCCTCTCGCTGTGAGAAGACAGTATCGCGACACCCCCCTTCCAACTCCCAGAGTTATCCTTCCTGTCCAGATCACATCGCTACGTGACACATGAAACTATATTGATGAGGACCGGCGAGTTACATCGGCCGTCCGAGAGTAGATACCAGGCAGACACACAGCTGACAACCTGCAGGTGGAGACGCTGGAGATACACGCCACTGGTCGCTGTGGACTTGTGTCAGTCTGGCAAGCGATTTTAGGAAAGTGGCTGCATGTGACCCACAATGTCCAAAACATCAATGCTGGTACGAGCCTACAGCCGTCCGCGGACACAGAGCGCCTAAAGAGTGTCTGAGCCTCCCGAACGGTGAACTGAGACTCCGTTTCCTGGATTTTTTTTTGGAAGGCCGGCTGCAGGAAATCACACCTTACTAGCTAATTAATGAGCCTGAGGTAAACACTAGCTATCAGTTAGCAGAAGGCTAACTGATAGCTAGAGTGATTGGTGAGTGTTAATGTCGGACTCTGTCCATTTACTTTGTAAATCAATGTAAGAGATGTTGATTGAAGAAGAATGTTCAACATGCTCGGATCATCTCCACAATGGAGTTTAGTGTTCTAGCTTTGGCTATTTCTACATTTTATTTAGGCATATTGGTAATAACTGTCTAGTTAATATTGTTCTCTGGTGTTCAGTTTATACAGGCTTTTCAAATGTGAGCCAAAAATCGTGATACGAAAGGGTTTGGTGTACCATCATAGCCCTAATATATATATATATATATATATATATATATATATATATATATATATATATATATATATTCAAGAAGTGTAATCAGTTACTTATTGGTTATTACAACTTAAAAAGTAATATTACCTTACACATTACTTAGTAACGAAAGTATTTACTTATGGTACTTAGTATGTTCATTCCTACCCATTACTGGGGAAAGTCTCCTAATAATATAAGAGTAATATATGACTTAGTAATGCGTTAACACTGTTTGTGACTCTGGCTGAGATGGAGGAGAAATATGTGAACCTGGGCTGTGGTTGGCTGATCTCTTCCTGTCACAAACACTGGTTGACATCTGTTCATCTGGAGGTTTTTGTTCAGGCTGCAGGGATCAGGTCTCACTGTGGGGAACAACCTTTGAGCAGGAGCAGTAGTAGGAGGCTGAATGATTGAGTTTAACTTTCTGGATCTGCAACTCACAGCCGTTCTGATTATTCACAGCTGAGAAATCATCTTTCTGAGGATGATTGTATCCTGAATAAACTTCACCATTACTCTGGTCAATATAGAGAATAACTGTGAATGTTTCTGTGTCTCTCTTCTGGTACCAGAATACATAATCATCGTCACACAGCTCAGTGCCTCGACAGCTGAAGGAGACGTCTCCACCAACTCTCCTGGTCAATGTTAAATCGTCCTGAATCAGCTGTGTTGCCATGGCAGCCAGCGCTGTAGAGAAACAGACAGGTAGATGAAGGTGAGTGGGACCCAGTGTGTGTTACAGGTGGAGTTTGTCGGCTCCTGATTGGCTGGAAACACTCACCTGAACCCAGACAGCACAGAGCAGCAGCTGGGAGGAGAAGCATGTTGTTCAGTGGTGTTTCCTGTGGTGGACCTGGGGAGAAGTGGCGCTCTGATGCAGCTGAGGCCAGACAAGGACGAGCTGTGAGATCAGACGAGGGCCACGTGGTCCTAACAGCTCCTCACATCTCCCATCAGCCCCTGCGGCGGTGCTTTTGGTACTTTTAGATAGACAACACTGGAAATACAAAACTCCTGAACTATGACTTTAACCCGTAAATGTCCCATTTGTGTAACTGAGTGTATATTAGACATAAAAGCTCAGCATCAGAATCAGAATCAGAATCAGCTTTATTGCCAGGTATGAGAAAAACATACGAGGAATTTTTTTTGGAGCATCGTTGCTCACACTGTGCTTACATATAAAAAAACCAAAACAAAAATATATACACTAATATATACACAATATATACACACTCTAAACAGAACAAACAACATAGTGCAAGGATAGGAAATAGGATGATGAATAAATAACAAATAAGAGAGCTGTGAGAATGGGAATGATGAGTAAATAGTAAATAATAAATAATAAGTGAGATATGAGAATGATGAATAATACTAAATAAGTGGAATAATAAGTGGAACCAGTAACCAGGTGCTGTAGAGACAGTGATTACTGGGTTATTGACTAGAATTGAACCTGACACTGTGGGTAGGGAGTCAGCTGTTCATCAGAGAAATGAGAACTAATGTATTTAGTATCCTGTTGTTCAGTCTCTCCATTAAAGCTACGTGATGTTTGACTCAGGGAAATATTTGAATGGAACATTTCTACATGACTGCTGCTTCATTTTAGACACATTTCACCAACATCCAGCCGACAGAGTTGGTATTTCTGTAAACTTTGGGCCCTCCACTAGAATCTGAGATGAAGTTGAGAGGGTTAGTTTGTGAAGTCGAAGCCAGCGGAGGTCTCAGAAGAGTTTAATCCAGGTGTTGTTATCATATCTGAAGTAGTGGCTCCGGTGCTGCTCTCTGGAAGGAGATCAGGGCTCTGATCTCTACTTCCTCCATGTTGAGGTCAGCCACCAAATGAGACACTGAGAAACCACCACAGCTGCACGTCTGCCTGTAACAGCACTTGCTGGATCTGAAACGGGGGGAACAAGTCCTCCAAATGAAATGACAGAATATTAATTTTTGTATCTGACCTTTAAAACGACACAGACGTGTTTCAAGGTTATTTGTCTCATGCATAGTCATACACTTCCAACCAGCAGAGAAATGAATTCCTGGACTCCTGTTCTCTGGTTTTAACGTAACCTTTAAAGTCATTTAAGGAAATTAGACGCTGTAGTCTGAGGGTTTTGAGTGAGTGACATGCACCGACAACACCAAACTAATTCCTACAAAATAAAGCGTAGCTTCCAATGAAGCTTTTAGTGCTAGTGATGCTGCTGTGGAGAATCCAACCGTCCCACTGCTGTCCTCTAGTGTCTCCAACAACACCCGGTTCAAACTGTCCTGCTGACGTCACAATAACACCTCCATGCATCATCCAGGCTCTGTTCTTCCCCAGGTGGATTACACCTGTTCTCAGTGGCTTTGGTACATTTCTCACATCCCAACTGAAATCCTCCAAACTTCCCGTTCCATCTCCACATCATCGGGTCACTTCACATCAAAAAAGACGTTTCTCATTTCTTTGAACAAGCTGCAAATGCTTTGGTACATCCATCCAAATGATTGTGTTCAATTCTCTGCTGTCTCCTACATTATCACCTGCTTATGTCATGTTGATCAAATGTATTATAATGGGTCTTGAATAGTCTCACCCCCCCACAACATTTAGGCATTAGTTAACAGCATAAGTCTTTACATGCAAAAAACTGATTGAACAAGTTGTCATAATATGTCAACATACAGTATTTCTATACCTTTCATTTAGACTTTTTTTCTAAATAGGTCCTGAATTGGTAAAATGCTCCCTGGTGAACAAAGGTGCATCTCATGAACCGTCACCTGGCACTGCAGGTGCAGTTTTCCCTAAGGAGATTGCAAAAGATGGTGGACCCAAATACAGAGAGGAGGCCGGCAAAACGTTGAGCTGCAGAATTTAATAACAGAAAAAGCAACGTACAAAATGACCAAAGGAAGTACCGAGAAGGTCAAAAACTAATTCCAGGGATCACAAAACGAGAACAGGAACACGAAAACAAAAGCCAAACGAACCCGAAATAGAGAAAAAAAAAACAAGGAACCAGACGAGAACTGCAACTGGGAGACCTGACACTACAAAGACCTGACCCAGGACAAGGGAAGCACCAAGACTAAATCCAGGAGGGCTGGAAACAGGTGGAAAACATCAGGTAATCACCAGAGAGGGAAGACACAGGAAGTAGAACTAAAGACAACACAAGACAGAGACCAGACTTCAAAATAAAACAGGAAACAGAACATATACAAGACAAGACAATAATACCATAAAATAATCACAAGACATGACAGAACCGGGATGAGAAATAAACACAGGAAAACAGACTACCACAATAAAATAAGACAACAACACCAAACCATAACACTTTGTGCTGTGCGGTGCTGTCTTTTCCTTTCTGTATCTCGATGACATGGTCTGTCAACAAATGACAAACAGTGAAAGCGTGAATTTGAATCTTGTCCAGTCTCTGGCAATCAACCTCCCACAACACTAAGGTGTAACCTACAATTCCCAATAGCTGTCATCAACACGTTACATAGTCTACATGAGAACATCCCTCCAGAGAACGCTGTTATATGGACAACATGACTAAGCAATGGGACTGTCTTCTCCTTCTGATGGCACTGCCATGTCCATCCATCCATCTTCATCCTCTTATCCGGTATCAGGTCTGGGGGGCAGCAGCTCCAGTAGGGGACCCCAAACTTCCCTTTCCCGAGCCACATCAACCAGCTCCGACTGGGGGGGTCCCGAGGCGTTCCCAGGCCAGGTCGGAGATATAATCTTTCCACCTAGTCCTCATCACATCACTCCAGTTCTGAAGTCCTTACACTGGCTTCCTGTACCTCAAAGAATTGATTTCTAAGTTATTTTGCTAGTTTATAAATCACTAAACGGTTTAGGGCCAAAATACATTTCTGATCTACTAGTAGACTATGACCCCCCAGACCTCTAAGGTCTGGGACAGGTCTACTTTCTGTTCCTAGAGTCAGAACTAAACAGGGGGAAGCAGCTTTCAGTTTCTATGCTCCTCATATCTGGAATAAACTCCCAGAAACCTGCAGGTCTGCTGCTACTCTCAGTTCTTTAAATCAATGCTGAAGACCTTTCTTTTTGATGTTGCCTTTCTTTAAATGATGTTCATTTCTTTAATGTTTAATTTCTTATGCTGCACTGTAACTTTTATTCTTGTGTTTTATGTATCAATGTTTTTATTTTTATCGGTTTTTATTTTTATTTTTTAACTGTTTTTTAACTGATTTTGTGTAAAACACTTTGAATTGCCCTGTTGCTGAAAAGTGCTCTACAAATAAAGCTGCCTTGCCTTACCTTGCCCCCCCCCCTGCTCCGGTTCTCCGACCAATCTCCTGCTCCATGGTCCCCTCACTTGCAAACAAGACCCCAAGGTACTTAAACTCCTTTACTTGGGGTAAGGACTCACTCCCTATGCCATGTTCATCCACACAGATTTACCTTTGACAGATGAACCAGGGATTCTGAGACTGGCTTTTGCAGCTGTTTTGCTATTTGTTCAAATGGTTTTGAGAAAAGCACTTACTGCTTTGCAAATGTCGAGGATGATTGGAGAATGTACCAAAGCAACTGAGAGAAACTGGAACAGACGACGTGTTCAGTCTCTGAGAACTTCAGGTTTCTATCAGAGCTTGTAGAAGTACTGGTAGTAAAATGTACTGTATTGTATCAGCTGCAGTAGAAATAGTATTTTAATGTCACTAATAGATCACAATATCTTTTTTAAATGTACTGAGTAGCATTTTTCTGCCTTTCCTGTTCACAGTCCGTGATGGGGGGGCCACTTCATGAATGAATGACATCATTGAAGAGTAGGACCTGATTGATCCTGGTCAGTCAACCAAACTATTTAAGGTTATGGTTGAATGGTGAATGTGGGAATTTACCTGATGCTGATGTTGTATTTTCTAGATAAGTTGTTGCTGGCGTGATGGTCGGGTGCGGACTCTTTCTAAGCTCCTGGTCTGCTCCTTTTGGTCACATCCTACACACCTGCCCGACAAAACCAAATGTGCAAAACCTTGTGGTCGCTACAAAGTCCAGGCTTGAATCTAAAAGAGACCTTAGACCATCAGGACTCTCTCACTGTGCAATTAACTAATTAATCATCTACTTACATACATACCTGGAGACAAACTGATCTTAACTGATAATTTATGCTAAAGGCATCTTTATAGCTAAAGGTTTTATTGTTATTGTTATCATAACAATGATTTCATAGGGGTCTGCGGGGGTGGGACCGTCTCAAGGAGACAAAGCTTGCAGGATCAGAAACTCTTTTAAATCCAAAGTTTAAAGAGTAACTGTAATGTGATGTTCTCTCCATTTTATATTTTTGTTGCTCTTTATCTTAATAATTGATTTTATTGCATTTTTGTTGTATGTTTTGCCTTTGTCTATTCCTTCTTCTTATTGTTATTATTACATACTAGACATTTTGACATGGTACTAGTGTGAATAATAAATTGCTGAATTCCATGTAGCTGCTTCAGTTTCAGGGTCCTGTGTTGTTCCTGTTGGCTGTCTCACCATGGTGGTTTATGGGAACACTTGAACACAATAGAGCCATCCTTCATGGTACACTCAAAGTCAAAATGTCTGCAGTGAGAAAGGCCTGTTGTCAGACAGCAGCCTTATCTGCCTGCAGCAGGGGCTGATGGGAGATGTGAGGAGCTGTTAGGACCACGTGGCCCTCGTCTGATCTCACAGCTCGTCCTTGTCTGGCCTCAGCTGCATCAGAGCGCCACTTCTCCCCAGGTCCACCACAGGAAACACCACTGAACAACATGCTTCTCCTCCCAGCTGCTGCTCTGTGCTTTCTGGGTTCAGGTGAGTGTTTCCAGCCAATCAGGAGCCGACAAACTCCACCTTTAAGACACACTGGGTCCCACTCACCTTCATCTACCTGTCTGTTTCTCTACAGCGCTGGCTGCCATGGCAACACAGCTGATTAAGGAGGATTTAACATTGACCAGGAGAGTTGGTGGAGACGTCTCCTTCAGCTGTCGAGGCACTGGGCAGTGTGACGGTGGTTATGTATACTGGTTCCAGAAGAGAGACACAGAAACATTCACACTGATTCTCTATATATACCAGAGTGATGGTCGAGTTTATTCAGGTTACAATCATCCTCAGAAAGGTGATTTCTCATCTGTGAATAAACAGAACAGCTGGGAGTTGCAGATCCAGAAAGTTAAACCTGATCATTCAGCCTCTTACTACTGCGCCTGTATAAAGTTTCCTCCCCACAGTGAGACCTGATCCCTGCAGCCTGAACAAAAACCTCCAGATGAACAGATGTCAACCAGTGTTTGTGACAGGAAGAGATCAGCCAACCACAGCCCAGGTTCACATATTTCTCCTCCATCTCAGCCAGAGTCACAAACAGTGTTAACGCATTACTAAGTCATATATTACTCTTATATTATTAGGAGACTTTCCCCAGTAATGAGTAGTGGAAGGATTACAAGTTCCAAAACAGTCATTATATTACATTTATTAATCCAGTTAAGAATATGAATACATTTGCAATAACAAATTTCTTGTGATACTAAGTAATGTGTAAGGTAATATTACTTTTTAAGTAGTAATAGGCAAAAGGAGCAGCCAGCTACCACCAGACTCTGGAGCAGCCAGCTACCACCAGGCCCAGGAGCAGCCAGCTACCACCAGGCTCTGGAGCAGCCATCTACCACCAGGCCCAGGGGCAGCCAGATAGCACCAGGCCCAGGAAAGTCCAGCTACCACCAGGCCCAAGAGCAGCCAGCTACCACCAGGCTCTGGGGCAGCCATATACCACCAGGCTCTGGTGCAGCCAGCTACCACCAAGCCCAGGAGCAGCCATCTACCACCAGGCCCAGGAACAGCCAGCTACCACCAGGCCCAGGAACAGCCAGATAGCACCAGGCCCAGGAGCAGCCAGCTACCACCAGGCTCTGGAGCAGCCTGCTACCACCAGGCTCTGGACCAGCCATCTACCACCAGGCTCTGGAGCAGCCAGCTACCACCAGGCCCAGGGGCAGGAGCAGCCAGCTACAACCAGGCTCTGGAGCAGCCAGCTACCACCAGGCCCAGGAGCAGCCAGCTACCACCAGGCTCTGGAGCAGCCAGCTACCTAGAGCAGCTATCTACAACCAGGCCCAAGAGCAGCCAGCTAGCACCAGGCCCAGGAGCAGCCAGCTACCACCAGGCTCTGGAGCAGCCTTCTACCACCAGGCCCAGGGGCAGCCAGCTAGCAGCAGGCCCAGGAACAGCCAGCTACCACCAGGCCCAAGAGCAGCCAGCTACCACCAGGCCCAGGATCATTAATAATAATATGATATTATCAGGGTACTTTCCCCAGTAATGAGTAGTGTAAGGGATTACAGGTTCCAAAACAGTCATTATATTACATGTATTAATACAGTTAGGAATATGAATGAATTGGCAATAACTAATTTCATATGATACTAAGTAATGTGTAAGGTAATATTACTTTTAAGTAGTAATAGGCAAAAGTAGCAGCCAGCTACCACCAGGCCCAGCCAGCTACCCCCAGGCTGTGGAGCAGCCAGCTACCACCAGGCTCTGGAGCAGCCTGCTACCACCAGGCTCTGGAGCAGAAATCTACCACCAGGCCCAAGAGCAGCCAGCTACCACCAGGCCCAGGAGCAGCTAGCTACCACCAGGCTCTGGAGCAGCCAGCTAACACCAGGTTCTGGAGCAGCCAGCTACCCAGAGCAGCTATCTACCACCAGGCCCAGGAGCAGCCAGCTGCCACCACGCTCTGGAACAGCCATCTACCACCATGCTCTGCAGCAGCCATCTAACACCAGGCTCTGGAGCAGCCATCTACCACCAGGCCCAGGGGAAGCCAGCTAGAACCAGGCCCAGGAACAGCCAGCTACCACCAGGCCCAAGAGCAGCCAGCTACCACCAGGCTCTGGAGCAGCCATATACCACCAAGCCCAGGAGCAGCCATCTACCACCAGGCCCAGGAGCAGCCAGCTACCACCGGGCCCAGGAGCAGCCAGCTAGCACCAGGCTCTGGAGCAGCTAGCTACCACCAGGCCCAGGGGAAGCCAGCTAGAACCAGGCCCAGGAACAGCCAGCTACCACCAGGCCCAAGAGCAGCCAGCTAGCACCAGGCTCTGGAGCAGCCATCTACCACCAGGCCCAGGAGCAGCCAGCTAGCACCAGGCCAAGGAGCAGCCAGCTACCACCAGGCCCAGGAGCAGCCAGCTACCACCATGCTCTGGAGCAGCCATCTACCACCAAGCTCTGGAGCAGCCATCTACCACCAGGCCCAGGGGCAGCCAGCTAGTACCAGCCCCAGGAACAGCCAGCTACCACCAGGCCCAAGAGCAGCCAGCTACCACCAGGCCCAGGAGCAGCCAGCTACCACCAGGCTCTGGAGCAGCCATCTACTACCATGCTCTGGAGAAGCCATCTACCACCAGGCTCTGGAGCACCCATCTACCACCAGGCTCTGGAGCAGCCAGCTACCTAGAGCAGCTATCTACCACCAGGCCCAGGAGCAGCCAGCTACCACCACGCTCTGGAGCAGCCATCTACCACCATGCTCTGCAGCAGCCATCTAACACCAGGCTCTGGAGCAGCCATCTACCACCAGGCCCAGGGGCAGCCAGCTAGCACCAGGCCCAGGAACAGCCAGCTACCACCAGGCCCAAGAGCAGCCAGCTACCACCAGGCTCTGGGGAAGTCATCTACCACCAGGCACTGGAGCAGCCAGCTACCACCAAGCCCAGGAGCAGCCATCTACCACCAGGCCTAGGAGCAGCCAGCTACCACCAGGCCCAGGAGCAGCCAGCTTTCACCAAGCTCTGGAGCAGCCAGCTAGCACCAGGCTCTGGAGCAGCTAGCTACCACCAGGCCCAGGAGCAGCCAGCTAGCACCAGGCCCAGGAGCAGCTAGCTACCACCAGGCCCAGGAGCAGCCAGCTAGCACCAGGCCCAGGAGCAGCCAGCTACCACCAGGCTCTGGAGCAGCCATCCACCACCGGGCTCTGGAGCAGCCAGCTACCACCAGGCCCAGGAGCAGCCAGCTACCAACAGGCTCTGGAGCAGCCATCTACCACCAGGCCCAGGAGCAGCCAGCTAGCACCAGGCCAAGGAGCAGCCATCTACCACCAGGCCCAGGAACAGCCAGCTACCACCAGGCCCAGGAACAGCCATCTACAACCAGGCTCTTGAGCAGCCATCTACCACCAGGCTTTTGAGCAGCCATCTACCACCAGGCCCAGGATCAGCCAGCTAGCACCAGGCCCAGGAGCAGCCAGCTACCACCAGGCTCTTGAGCAGCCTGCTACCACCAGGCTCTGGAGTAGCCATCTACCACCAGGCTCTGGAGCAGCCAGCTACCACCAGGCCCAGGAGCAGCCAGCTACCACCAGCCTCTGGATTGAATTCTAACAGTTGTCCGATAGGCTGTCGGCTGTGTATCAACCTGACTTCTGTACAACACAACTCATGGTCCCAACTCCATTGATAAGGCAAGAAATTCCACTAATTAACCCTGACAAGACCCAACTGTGAAGGGAAACCATTTCAGGTGACTACCTCATGAAGCTCATTCGGAGAACACAGAAGGGTTAGCAGCGCTATCAAATAAGCAAAGGGGGGGTACTTTGAAGAAACAAGACATGGTTTCAGTTATTTCACACTTTTTTGTTAAGTACATAATTCCTCATGTGTTCATTCATAGTTTTGATGCCTTCATTGCATTGAATGAGAAGGTGTGTCAAACGTTTTGGCCTGTACTATGTATTTTAAAATGTAATGTTCAAATAAACTACTACTATTGGTCATGACATACAGACATTATAAATTCATAACAATGGAGAATATAAAATGTGATCTGATGATGTTACTGGATTAAAACGTATCAAAGTCAGTAGGATTCATCCTCTGAGGAACATGAATGTCTGAACCAACGATCCACAGAGACACTCTGCTAGTGTGTCTAAAAAGGACAGAAAAGAAGAGACAGTCATGTTAATATGAACATTAGAGAAACATCATGGAGCTGGAATATGAAACTGGTTCATAATCTGGACTGGTTCACCTCAGCAGACGCTCTCAGCTGCAGACAGGTTTTTGTATCACTCACTTTCACTGTGGGAGGACGGGGGTACTGGAGGGTACTGGATCTTTGTCTCTGGAACTAAACTGATTGTAACAGGTAAGAATTAACATTTAATGTCCTTCAGTTATTTTAATGAACAGATGAAAATGTGTTTTAATGAGTTTCTGCTGCTTCAGGCTTCACATGTTAGTTGTTTCATCATTAGAAGAGAATTCTTGCAGCCGTGCAGCAATTGCATTAATATCTGAAGAACTTTTTAAGCAAGGTTTGACTTTAAAAGGGATCCAACGGTACTACCACTACGTTAAATACTTCCAGTATTTTTGGTTTGATGCTGTACATAAAGAAACATTTCCTCCTAAATAATCAGTTGTTGTTTCTAAGGGATAGGAACCATTTTAAGCAGCATTAGATCAACTCTGCACTATGCTGAAAAACACCAAATTCCTTGAGTTGGGTTCAAAATAAAAGTTAAATAATAAATAAAAATGTCAGAAGACGTCTGTAGGCTGTAGAGGGGACTGTAAAATGTTCTTAAACTACATAAAACAGGTTCATAGTTCCTGGAAACATGTTGAAATCTCACGGCACAGCTCCAGTTATTCTTTATTTCTGCAGCAGATGAAACTGATTTATAGAAAAGGTTTGATGAAATGTTAGAAACATACAGTCTCTGATCCTCTCAGATAATCAGCAATAAGATCAAATATGATGGTAAACATAACCTAATATATGTCAGAACATGTATTTGGTAAAGAGTAGAACTTTAATTATATTGTTTAGGTTAATTAATTGATACTTTTAGAAGTTATTGTATATTATATGATGACATTTGTCTTTTACTGGAAGATATATTTATACATGAAGACACAGAGAAACTGAATATGATATTACAATAATTATTAATCATGCGTATTAATTATACTATATGATATATAATAACTGAGGTATTCTCAGCACATTTTTAATATAAATAGTATTTGATGATTAACATCATCGAACATATTATTGTAATTGTGTATTAAAGGTAGAATTGCTGTGAAAAACTGAAATTACTGATATATTGATTTTTTTCTTTAGCAATTAGAGTAAAATATTAGATGTTAAATAGATTAAATGTCATATACAGTATGGATATTAATGTATCAATGAAAATAACAATTGTATTTTAAATAAAGATGAAAATTAAAATATACATATTAATTCTAATAAAAGAGAACACTGTCTTTGGGCAAAAGAAATTGTCTTTTAGTGGATGATATATTTATAGATGAAGACAGAGATACATTGAATATGATATTACAATAATTAAAATATACGCTACTAATTTATATATATATATATATATATATATATATATATATACACATGGTATAACAGCACAAACCACTGTCCACAATCTGAACATTTAATATAATTGTGTATTAAAGGTGAAAAAGTCGTGAAAAACTATGAAATTACTGATATATTGATTTGTTTCTGAAGCTCTTAGAGTAAAATATAAGATGATAAATATATGTTATATGTAGCCTATTGTAGTAATAAAATGATAAATGAATTTCATGAAAAGTTAAATATGTAATTTATTCTAATAAGTTAACTCTACGACACTTTTTCTTTGTGTGAAAGTACATTTTATAATTATTATGTTAATTTACAATCAGGGATCAAGATGGTCCTTTTATTAAATTGCAGATTTTATTTAAATTTGATATATTATAAAAATCATTCACGCTTTAATGTTGAGATTTTTTGACGTAAAAATGATTTCTACTCCTTTGAAGTCAATCTGTTTTTCATTAGTTGTTATCAATAAGAACAATGACTCAAATAACTTGTTATATTTGATCTTTATATGAAATGTATAAGACATCATGAACAGTGTCATAGATGATTTAAAGTCCATACTGAAAATCTAATTACTATTACTAAACTTACCGGGGAGACAGTGATTTTTAAAATATAAATTATATAAATGTTATTTTTGTTTTTGTTGAAGCAAAACAGGCTGTAAGGGCACATGTCACCGACCTGGCTGTTATTCCATGGATTTTAAGTAAATGCACAAATATCTGTGTTTATTGTTTATACAATAATTTATGGAGGTGAGACATGGAAAAGCAGTTTTAGAAAGATGAGGGGGGGGGGGGGGTTATTTGGATGTCCAGTGGTCTAACCCACGTAAAAACCTTGTGAAACAACATATTCCACAATAGAAACATGACATAAATGGAAAAACATACTGTTGTAGCTATAACAATGGCCGAATCATCCAAAGTGTATATTTCAATAACCGCTTCATACGCGCTTCAGGATGACGGCAATGAGTTGTTAACAAACATTCACAAAGATGTAAAGCCCTGCAACAATCTATCTATATTAACACCTTGATATGTATATAGTAAAATATTAAAGTTATGGGAAGCTTATATGGCTTAAACTGTATGTTTTATTGCTGCAATAGCAGCAATCGGTGCAATGACTATTATCGCCCGTACTTATTATTATTATTCCGCCTGTTTTTTGTCCCGCTACTAGTCCCGGAGAGTTGCCAACATGCGCACACACAATACATCAAAACGTGTGTAATGATTGGGAATGGTGTGCTATGACTTTTCAACCAGATTTGCCGCGCGGTTTTCACAAAATCTGCAAAAAAATGTCGAAAAATGTCTCATAGACTTGAATGGGAAATGTTTGGGAAATCCTCAACATTGCTCAAAACCCCCCCTCTTTGGGACCGTGCTGTATCGCCAAACTTTAACGTAGAAACATGATTAAAAGTTTACACCGAAGACAAGACTTTGGTGTTTATTGGGCTGAATGGGCGTTCAGATATCAAGCACGGTTTCTCCCAAATCACAGTTTATGTATTGTCCCGTTTTCAGACCGTCTCAGATTTTCCAATGTGTGTGTATGTGGTGGAATGGTGAGAGCTAGAGTGGAGGACAGAGGGGGCTGCATTACGATTCTCTGAAATTTTTTCAATCAAATTGCTCTCTCGCCTCCAGTTTTCAGTCTTCAGACATCATTTTTGGTCAAAATGTAGATCAAATGTAGATCGCAGACATGTAACTATGGAGTCTATCGGACTTAACCTTTTAATGCTAACGCACCAACTGCCAATAGAAAACATTGAAAACAAATATCTAGATCCCTCTCTGGGATCTGACACACACACACACACACACACACACAACCACACACACACACACACACCTCTATCATAACACTGTTCCCTAGATTCAGCCGACTGTTGGCACTAAACAAATGGCTTTCAACTGAATGTGCCGTCCATTCTCTGCAGTTCATTGACAATTTTAACATTTTCTGGGAGCGCTTTCATCTTTTTAAAGCAGATGGACTTTTCCTAAACAAGCCAGGAGTAAAGCTGTTCACCTCTGCCGTCCCCCATTGCTCAACCCCGTCACCAAACTCCTTCCCCCCGGACTGATAAGGACGCCGATCCAGCAAGCATTAACTGATATGTGCCGGGCCTAGGCTCCAGGACTAGTGACACTCATGACTTTTTCATAGACAAGCCCGGGCCCTGTGTTTTCAATTCTTCCTCAATTTATGCTGTGATAGGCAATAGAAAATGGATGACAAATAAGCACTTAACTGCAAACTTAGCAAATTTAGCATCCATTCCTTGTCAGCTACAGCTAGTCCCAAAAAATGAGAACACACTAACACTAGCTCTACTAAACGTCAGGTCTTTGGCAGGAAAATCATTTTTAATCAATGATTTTATTATTAATCACAATCTAGATTTTATGTTTTTAACTGAGACCTGGTTAGACCATAATAACAGCGCTGCTGTTCTCAGCGAGTCAGCTCCCCCGAACTTCAGTTTTATGAGTGAGAATAGAGTGAATAAGAAAGGAGGTGGAGTCGCCATTTTGTTTAACGACTCCTTCCATTGTACGCAAATATGTTATGGAAATTTTGCTTCTTTTGAATATGTTGCTCTTCACTTAAGGTCGTCCCCTCAGGCTATATTTCTAAACATCTACAGGCCACCTAAATATTTTGCAACCTTTATTGATGACTTCACTGAACTGCTGTCTATAATCTGCATAAACTTTGATTGTGTAATCATTGCGGGTGATTTTAACATTCATGTTGACCCCCCAGGACAGGGGGACCAAAGAACTGTGTTGTGTTTTTGAGAACTATGGACTGACTCAGCATGTGACAGAGCCCACGCACAATAAGGGGCACACGCTGGACTTGATTGTCTCCAAGGGTCTGAATATTTCCAAGGTTGTGGTGACTGACGTTGCTCTGTCTGATCATTCCTGTGTTTTCTTGAACGGCTTTATCTCTGTGCCCAAAAGTGTCCAAACAAAGATAATCAGAAAACGGTTTATCACTGAAAACACCAGTGAAACATTTACTCAGCTTTTCTCCTCTACACCCGCCCCCCCATCTGGGCTATCAGTCACTGAGCTTGTAGATCATTTCAACTGTAAAATTACAAATGTTATTGATGCCATTGCTCCCACTAAGGTCAAAGTTGTCTCTTGTAAGAAAAGGTCTCCATGGAGAAATGTCCCACTGGTGAGAGCAGAAAAAAGAGAGTGTCGGAAAGCTGAACGAAGGTGGCGAAAAACAAATCTCCTGGTCCATTATAACACCTATAAAGAGAGACTTCGCATTTATAATGTGGAACTGAGGAATGCAAGGCGGTCCTTCTTCTCTGATATTATCTCTAGAAACAATAATAATTCACGTGCTTTGTTTGCTACTGTCGATAGGTTAACAAACCCTCCAGTACCAGTAGCATCTGAACTTTTATCTACCAAGGCCTGCAATGACTTTGCCTCCTTAAGCAACAGGGCAATTCAAAGTGCTTTACACAAAATCAGTTAAAAACAATAAAAACAGTTAAAAGAAAATAAAACCCATAAAAAAACAGAAGAAACATTTCAAAAATGAAAACAGATAAAACACAGGAATAAAAGTTACAGTGCAGTATATAAAAGAATAAACAGTAAAGAAATGAGCATCATTTAAAGGAAGGCAACATCAAAAAGAAAGGTCTTCAGCATTGATTTAAAAGAACTGAGAGTAGCAGCAGACCTGCAGGTTTCTGGGAGTTTGTTCCAGATATGAGGAGCATAGAAACTGAACGCTGCTTCCCCCTGTTTAGTTCTGACTCTAGGAACAGACAGTAGACCCGTCCCAGATGACCTTAGAGGTCTGGGGGGGTCATAGTGTACTAGCAGATCAGAAATGTATTTTGGCCCTAAACCGTTTAGTGATTTATAAACTAGCAAAAGAACTTTGAAATCAATTCTTTGGGGCACAGGAAGCCAGTGTAAAGACTTCAGAACTGGAGTGATGTGATCCAGTCTCTTGGTCTTAGTGAGGACCCGAGCAGCAGCGTTCTGAATCAGCTGCAGCTGTCTGATTGATTTTTAGGGAGACCTGTAAAGACCCGTTACAGTAGTCAAGTCTACTGAAGATGAAAGCATGGACTAGTTTTTCCAAATCCTGTTGACACATAAGTCCTTTAACCCTTGATATATTCTTAAGGTGATAATAGGCTGACTTTGTAATTGTCTTAATGTGGCTGTTAAAGTTCAGGTCAGAGTCCATGACTACACCAAGATTTCTGGCTTTGTCTGTTGTTTTTAACGTTGTTGTTTGAAGCTGAGCGCAAACTTTTAATCGTTCCTCTTTTGCTCCAAAAACAACCACCTCAGTTTTTCCCTCATTTAATTTCAGAAAGTTCTGGCACATCCAGCCGTTAATTTGTTCAATACACTTAGTCAGTTTTTGTATTGGACTATAGTCCCCTGGCGATAAGGTTATGTAAATTTGTGTGTCGTCCGCATAACTATGGTAACTTATTTTGTTGTTTTCCATAATCTGAGCCAGTGGAAGCATGTAGATGTTAAACAGAAGAGGCCCCAGAATGGAGCCTTGGGGAACTCCGCACGTCATATTTGTACGTTCAGATGTATAATTACCTATTGACACAGAGTAATCCCTATTCTGTAAGTAGGATTTAAACCAGTTTAGTACTGAGCCAGAAAGGCCAACCCAGTAGATGGAGGGAACTCTGGGCTGTATTGATGAGGACTTTAGGGATCAGAGTCCATGTAGTTTCCAGGATCAGACTGAATGCCGTGCTGGGAGCTGCTGTTGACTGTGTGAATGTGTGTCTGTGCTGCTTGTTGCTGCTGTCAAACTTCAGATGAGCCGGTAGTGAAGCCCGTGGTGAGCGTGTACCCAGCAGCACCCAGAGCCCCCCTGGAGGGGAAGAGCTCCCTGCTGTGTCTGGCCTCAGCCATGTTTCCTCCTCTGGTCCAGTTCTCCTGGAAAAGACGAAGGGAGGACAGTCCTCTGGAGGAGCTGCCCCCTGCTGAGGGGGAGCAGCTGGAGATCAGAGAGTCGGGACGCACCGCCGCCATCTTGCTGATCCATCAGCAAGAGAACAGCACGTATAAATACCGCTGCTACGTCCACCATGAGGGGGGGACAGTGGAGGCCCAAACAGAACAAGGTAACGAAGGCTCGGTGACTGTGTTCAGCTTCATGTGGAGACGCTGTCAAAGAGTGCAGAGGACTGACTCACTGCAACCAGTGTTTTCTCTACGTTTGTGGAAGGGTTAGGTTACTTATTTGGCTGAAGATTTAGGGAAAATTAATGATTTTCAATAACACAAACTATGAAATTTCACACCATTTTGGACCATAATTATAATATTTGATTCTAAAACACTGGAAAAGCTAGAGCAGAAATAAATAAATAAAACTAAAAACACTTAAAGACAAAACTTCTAAACCAACTACAATCATTAGATGTGAGAAATGTCTTTGAGTCAGTTTTCAAGCTCATATTTATTCGGCTTAGTTGGTGCCACAATGCCTTGAATGCAGTACCTTACAACCTTATAATAAACCCTGAACGCCACACGGTTCACTGCTTTTCTGTTTCAGAGGTTTCTACTCTTTCTCCATCTCCTCCATCAACTCCATCTCCTCCATCACCTCCATCTCCTCCATCAACTCCATCTCCTCCATCACCTCCATGTCCTCCGGCAGCTTCTGTCCCGTCTCAGTACCAAGTGAAGTTGTTCTGTCTGCTGTACACACAGCTGATAGTGAAGAGTCTGGTGTACTGCTGTGGACTCTCCCTGCTGATGATCCTCAGAAACAAGAGACCGTCCACCATCTGCAAATGTGCCCACTGATTTCTGCTTGAATGTTTTCACCATTGATCCTCATGAATTCATCTCATTTATACTTTGATCAGTATTCACGAATATCAGATAATTTGAATAATCAGCTGTCTGGTAGATATTTTATAGTTCAGAGTATTTTTATTTTTAATGTCACTTACATCGCAATATTGTTTTCTTGTATCATGGCCGCACTTTAAAATACCTTTATGTGACGCCATTTTGCTTACTTTCAGTCTACCATATAATTATTGTCTATTGTTTGCCTGTATTTCTTGTGTGTTTACTTGTTTGTATGTTTTTGTTTTTGCTGTTATTGAGGAAAATGCTGCTGCTGTAATAAGAAAATTTCCCGTTGTGGGATAAATAAAGTATAATCTAATCTAATATTGTCTGTTGTTGTGTTTCTCTTTAATACGTTATGTAGAGTATATAGTACTATATACATAGAGTATGTAGAGTATGTAGTACTATATACATAGAGTATGTGGAGTATGTAGTACTATGTACATAGAGTATGTAGAGTATGTAGTACTATATACATAGAGTATGTAGAGTATATAGTACTATATACATAGAGTATGTAGAGTATGGCAGCTTCATCAAATATCTTCAGTGTAACATTGTTAATGAAGCCAAAGTTAACATTAGATAAGGCAATGGTTGCAAAACAGCACTTATTTACCTGTAGAGCCTTTAAAATGTCTGACTTTATGATCCATATCTTTATTATTGGACATTTCTTTCACAGGAGAGATGAAAACATGAAAGGAGAGAGGGGGGGGTGACATGCAGCAAAGGGCCACAGGTCAGAGTCGAACCTACGGCTGCTGAGTCGAGGAGTAGACCTCTATATATGGGCGCCCACTCTACCAACTGAGCTAAACCATATTTCATAATCTATTTCTTTAAAGTTATTTTCTAATCCGCTGAGCCAGAAATCTCCACTTCAGCAGCACTTCCATAAACCAACCTTTACTCTTTCTATCTATATTCTGACATCTCTTTACACAGGGCTTTGTTCAGTTAGCATTCAGAGTCCCACTCATACAACATTGTCTGCAAATAAGAACATATTTAATAAGAAGATGGCGTATTTGCATTGCAGACATTAACCACTGAGACATCAAACTCATGTGTGTTGTCGTGTTTGTACGAGGACTCTCATCAAATCCAAGTAGAAACTGGAAAGTTCACCTTTGAACGCTAAAATCTCCATGAATAAAGTCCATGGACGTGACCTCCGGGGGGGTCATCATTGTTGCTCTCTGGGCTCAGTTAAACTGTGTTTGGGTGGAGGGCTCAGTGGGAAAAAGCCCCCCCGCTGCAGAGAGGAAGAGGAGCTCCTGAGTGTTTCCAGCAGCAGCAGATATGAATCTGTTCTCAGTGGTTATTAGAAATCATCAAACCTGTTGACAGCGAGTCCCCACTTCCTTTCCTGCAGCAGACGGGCTGTGTGGGTTTCTGCTCTGCAGCCTTTCTCACATCAACAACACAATGACAGTTCCAGCCATCCACTCGGGTTAGACCATCATTCAGGGACTGGGGTTTGATTCCAGCGCTCAGGGCTCCCTCTCTCAGCTCGGATCTGGTTATTAATCTGAGAAGAAACAGCTCAAATCAACAAGAAAACAATATTTACTGAATAAAAACAACCAAAACCACAGCATCACATAAGTTATAGTTCTGTTTATTTTAAGAATGAAGCAAACATAAAAGGAATAAATGTGTACAAATACTTTAGTATTTTACCATAGTACAACATACTGAACAGTGTTTTTCTACTTACTATACTATGACCTTTTCGACATTCTGACTTTTTCAAATTTTTTCTACATACTATACTATGACTTATTCTAATAATTTTGACATATTATACTCTTAATTTTTCATTTTTTCTACATACTATGACTTTTTGACATTATGACTTCATCATTTTTAACATAGTATACTATGACTTTTTATTTTTCAATATACTATACTTTGACATTTTTAAATAATTTTGACATGTTATACTATGATTTTTAAAAATATTTTTTGACATATATTTTGACTTTTTTAATAATTTTGACATATTATACTATAACTTTTTTAATAATTTTGACATATACTATGTTTTTTCATTTTTTCCACATACTATGACTTTTTTTGACATTATGACTTCATCATTTTTCAACATAGTATACTATGACTTTTTAATATTTTTTCAACATACTATGCTATGACTTTTTTATTTTCTACGACATGCTGTACTTTGACCTTTTTCGACATTCTGACCTTTTCACATTTTTTCGACATATTATACTATGATTTTTAGCATTTTTTTCTACATAGTGTGACTTTTTAAAATATTTTTTCCACTTACTATACTATGACTTTTTTCACGTTTTTCATATATTTGACGTACTATGACTCATTTTTGAATATTAATTGGACATGCTGTGGGGACTCGGGGAATCTGATATATGAGATATCCACCCTGTCTGTGGCCGCCTTCCCGGAGCCTGTTTGGATGTTTGCTTGGACTTTGCCGTTTGCTCCCTTTGTTTTGAACTGTGTTGATACCCCCCTCCCCCCCGTGTACCGGCTCCAACCGGCCTCCTGGTCTCTGCATTCGGGTCCTCACTCCACCTCAATGTCCCCCTTTCCTTGATGTCCTCACCATGTACCTGTGTGTTCCTCTCTGTGTCTCCTGCTGTCTGTGTTGTATTTTAAATTGTATTTCATGTCATTGAAGCTGTATTTATTTATTTATTTATTAAATTTATTTGACATTAACTAACATTGCTGTAAATGCACCAGAATTAGCCAAAAGGCTATTTTTCGTCCGTTGTCCCTGGACAGATCTTAAAATTGTCTCCTAAAAAACAACAACAATAAGAAGATTACAGTCAACAATACAAATATAATACAAATATAAAAAGTAGTAAAACAGATAAAACTCTTCAAATCCCGTTGATAAATACAATGTACAAATGCAATACCGCCATTAAGAAAAACATTAAAATGACACTACACATGGACACAATAGAGACACAAGTGGCAGCACGGTTGAGTAGAGTGAAAATCTTCTTATTAATGCTGACATGTCTGATGGGTTATGAACCAGTTCTTCAGATGTCTTTTGAACAGAGGGTATGTGGTGAGTTCTCTGATGTTCTGAGGGACAGAGCTCCACACCGTGCTGCTGGGACTGAAAAGGCTTATCTGACGAAATGCACTTCTCTGCAGAGGACCAACACAGTCTCCTCGGGCCGACCCTCGTGTTACTCTCTGTGTTCCTGATGGTCACAAACTGACTGAGTGGAGGAGATGACAGACCATGGATGATAACAGACAGAGGTTTCAATACTTGATGACATTTTCCCAATTTAAAAGCTTATGCTTTTGTAAAATGGCACAATGGTGATATCTTAATGGTTTTTATCCAGAATTTTGATTGTCTGTTTGTAAAGTGACTCTAAAGATTTTAGTGTTGTTTTATTTGCCTGTGACCAGGTTGTGAGACAGTAAGTGATGTGAGACAGAACCATACTGTACATACTGTACATGAACATTTTAGCTGCCTGAAGTGACACGTGTGATCTTATGAACCGGAAATTTGCAATTTTAAATTTGTCTCGATTGCACACCTTTTTATCTGTGATTTAAAAGTTAGTTTAGAGTCTATTAAAATGCCTAGGTATATCTGGGTATATCTGTGTATCTAGCCCTCCTTCCCTTTCCCTGAGGGGCGGAGCCACGTGTCAGCCCCCCATTGGAAATAACAACCTGTTCTTAATGATCAAGATGAAATCAAAAATATAGAAAGTATTTTGTTTTCTACTTATTCCAGTTCATGTTTCTTTTCTTTTCTGTATGTGTCATGAAATGTTTTAATATTTTCTGAATTACTGTTGTTTTGGACCCCAGGAAGACGCCGGTTGTCTAGGCGACAGCTAATGTGGATCCTTATAATAAAAATGAAAATGATCCTCACGTCTGTTGTTACTTTGACGCTGCTCTCCTCTTTATTTTGAAGTCTGGTCTCGGTCCCGTCCTGTCTCTAGTTCTACTTCCTGTGTCTTCCTCTCTTGTGATTACCTGATGTTTTCCACCTGTTTCCAGCCCTCTTGTCACCTGCCTCTCGTGACCTCGTTACCCTCTGGATATGGTCTCTGGGTTTTCTTGGTCTGGTGTCAGATCCCTGTTGTTCCTTTGACTCTGCTGTCCTCTGGAGGCTGCAGCCACTCACTGCTTCTAACTACACGTCTTATGTTTCTTTATTTCTGTTTCTAGTCTTTTTCTTGTTTCTTGTATGCAGTGTTGCAGAAAGTATTCTGATCCTTTACTGCAGTAAAAGTACTTTAAGAATACACTGTTACAGTAAAAGTCCTGCATTGAAAATGTTTCTTCAGTGAAAGTCTCAGTGTGAGAGTAAAGTTAGTCAGCTAATGGTTCGTTTGGAGCCTCATAGTTAACTAGATTATTACATTATTATTATTATTACTACATGTCATTTAGCTGGTGCTTTTATCCAAAGAGACTAACTATTGCTATATATGTCAGAGGTTGGACGCCTCTGGACCAACAAGGGGTTAAGTGTCAGAATCAGAATCAGAAATACTTCATCAACCCCCGAAATGCTGTGTTACAGCTGCAAGAGTATAGAAATATCAGAGTAGAAATATCAATAAAGGAAATATAAGGAGTGTGGATATGTACGGTATTTACATTGTTAATGGTGAACAGTAATAATCAATAAGTAGAAGCAGAATATTGCACATTATAATTTAAGCCGGTGTTATTGCACAACACAGATAATATACAGATAATATACAGATATATAGAGATAATATACAGATAATATGCAGATAATATACAGATATTATAGAGATAATATACAGATATTATACAGATAATATACAGATATTATACAGATAATATACAGATAATACACAGATAATATACAGATAATATACAGATAATACACAGATAATATACAGATAATATATAGATAATACACAGATAATATACAGATAATATACAGATAATATACAGATATTTTACAGATAATATACAGATAATATTGTCCAGTTTTAGACTCACTAAGTGTGTGTGTGTGTGTGTGTGTGTGTGTGTTTGTGTGTGTGTGTGTGTGTGTGTGTGTGTGCGTGTGTCAGACATTTAGAAGGAGGAGTTATAAAGTATGATGGCCTCTGTGGTGCATTGTGGGAGAATGAGTATTGCACTGAAAGTGCTCCTGTGTTTGAGCAGCAGGCCATGGAGTGGGGGGGAGACATTGTCCAAGAAGACATGTGGTCTGGACAGCGTCCTCCTCTCTGACCCCCCCACAGAGAGTCCAGCTCACCCCCCACAACGTCAATGGCCTTTCGGATCAGTTTGAGTCTATTAGCGTCCGCTACCCTCAGCCTGCTGTCCCAGCATGCACCTGCAACCAGGATAGCACTGCCCCCCCCCAGACTCCTAAAACATCCCCAGCATGGTTCTGCAGATGTTGAAGGACCTCCACCTCCTCAGAAAATAGAGACGCTTTGGTCCTTCCTGTAGAGGACCTGAGTGTTCTTGGACCAGTCCACTTTGTTGTCCAAGTGCCCTCCCAGGTATTTGTAGTCCTCCACCATGTCCACACTGCCCCCCTGGATGGAAACAGGGCCCACTGGGGCCTTGGCTCTATAAGCAGTTGATAATGTAGGAGACAGCAGAGAATTGAACACAATCATCTGCATGGATGTACCAAAGCATTTGCAGCTTGTTCAAAGAAATGAGAAACGTCTTTTTTGATGTGAAGTGACCCGATGATGTGGAGATGGAACGGGAAGTTTGGAGGATTTCAGTTGGGATGTGAGAAATGTACCAAAGCCACTGAGAACAGGTGTAATCCACCTGGGGAAGAACAGAGCCTGGAGGATGCATGGAGGTGTTATTGTGACGTCAGCAGGACAGTTTGAACCGGGTGTTGTTGGAGACACTAGAGGACAGCAGTGGGACGGTTGGATTCTCCACAGCAGCATCACTAGCACTAAAAGCTTCATTGGAAGCTACGCTTTATTTTGTAGGAATTAGTTTGGTGTTGTCGGTGCATGTCACTCACTCAAAACCCTCAGACTACAGCGTCTAATTTCCTTAAATGACTTTAAAGGTTACGTTAAAACCAGAGAACAGGAGTCCAGGAATTCATTTCTCTGCTGGTTGGAAGTGTATGACTATGCATGAGACAAATAACCTTGAAACACGTCTGTGTCGTTTTAAAGGTCAGATACAAAAATACATATTTTGTCATTTCATTTGGAGGACTTGCCCCCCCCCAGTTTCAGATCCAGCAAGTGCTGTTACAGGCAGACGTGCAGCTGTGGTGGTTTCTCAGTGTCTCATTTGGTGGCTGACCTCAACATGGAGGAAGTAGAGATCAGAGCCCTGAGCTCCTTCCAGAGAGCAGCAAAAGCACCGCCGCAGGGGCTGATGGGAGATGTGAGGAGCTGTTAGGACCACGTGGCCCTCGTCTGATCTCACAGCTCGTCCTTGTCTGGCCTCAGCTGCATCAGAGCGCCACTTCTCCCCAGGTCCACCACAGGAAACACCACTGAACAACATGCTTCTCCTCCCAGCTGCTGCTCTGTGCTGTCTGGGTTCAGGTGAGTGTTTCCAGCCAATCAGGAGCCGACAAACTCCACCTGTAACACACACTGGGTCCCACTCACCTTCATCTACCTGTCTGTTTCTCTACAGCGCTGGCTGCCATGGCAACACAGCTGATTCAGGACGATTTAACATTGACCAGGAGAGTTGGTGGAGACGTCTCCTTCAGCTGTCGAGACACTGAGCAGTGTTACAGTGATTATGTATTCTGGTTCCAGAAGAGAGACACAGAAACATTCAGAGTGATTCTCTATATTGACCAGCGTGATGGTCGAGTTTATTCAGGTTTCAATCATCCTCAGAAAGATGATTTCTCAGCTGTGAATAAAACGAACAGCTGGGAGTTGCAGATCCAGAAAGTTAAACTGGATCATTCAGCCTCCTACTACTGCTCCTGTTGGGCCCCACAGTGAGACCTGATCCCTGCAGCCTGAACAAAAACCTCCAGATGAACAGATGTCAACCAGTGTTTGTGACAGGAAGAGATCAGCCAACCACAGCCCAGGTTCACATATTTCTCCTCCATCTCAGCCAGAGTCACAAACAGTGTTAACGCATTACTAAGTCATATATTACTCTTATATTATTAGGAGACTTTCCCCAGTAATGAGTAGTGGAAGGATTACAAGTTCCAAAACAGTCATTATATTACATTTATTAATCCAGTTAGCAAGTAATATAACAAGTATAATAACTAAATACTGTTGATACTAAGTAATGTGTAAGGTAATATTACTTTTTAAGTAGTAATAACTAACAAGTAACTGAGTCCGCTTCCTGAGTAAGTTGTCTAACACTGGTCACAAACACACTGAACTGAGCTCAAGTTTCTTTTCTAACACAGAGAAACAATAATAAAAGATCTGAAACAGGAAACTATACTAATAATTAAATTAATAATGCTAATTAATGTATGTACATGTGATAAAAACATGAATAATTCCATTTTTAAAAACAGTTCCTGGTTACAATCATTATAAATAAAAATAATGAAAATAAAACAAAAACAAACTTCAGCAGTTAGCAGATAGTGAGGTGATGTTTTTTACAGTGTGTTCAGGGGACAGGCAGCTAGCAGATAGTGAGGAGATGTTTTTTACAGTGTGTTCAGGGGACAGGCAGCTAGCAGATAGTGAGGAGATGTTTTTTACAGTGTGTTCAGGGGACAGGCAGCTAGCAGATAGTGAGATGTTTTTACAGTGTGTTCAGGGGACAGGCAGCTAGCAGATAGTGAGATGTTTTTACAGTGTGTTCAGGGGACAGGCAGCTAGCAGATAGTGAGGAGATGTTTTTTACAGTGTGTTCAGGGGACAGGCAGCTAGCAGATAGTGAGATGTTTTTTACAGTGTGTTCAGGGGACAGGCAGCTAGCAGATAGTGAGTATAGGTTTTTTACAGTGTGTTCAGGGGACAGGCAGCTAGCAGATAGTGAGATGTTTTTTTTACAGTGTGTTCAGGGGACAGGCAGCTAGCAGATAGTGAGGAGATGTTTTTTACAGTGTGTTCAGGGGACAGGCAGCTAGCAGATAGTGAGGAGATGTTTTTACAGTTTTTCAGGGACAGGCAGCTAGCAGATAGTGAGGAGATGTTTTTACAGTGTGTTCAGGGACAGGCAGCTGCACAGATAGTGAGAAGTTTTTTACAGTGTGTTCAGGGGACAGGCAGCTAGCAGATAGTGAGGAGATGTTTTTTACAGTTTTTTTCAGGCGACAGGCAGCTAACAGATAGTGAGGAGATGTTTTTAGAGTGTGTTCAGGGGACAGGCAGCTAGCAGATAGTGAGATGTTTTTTACAGTGTGTTCAGGTGACAGGCAGCTAGCAGATAGTGAGGAGATGTTTTTACAGTGTGTTCAGGATGAGGCAGCTAGCAGATAGTGAGGAAATATTTTTACAGTGTGTTCAGGGGACAGGCAGCTAACAGATAGTGAAGAGATGTTTTTACAGTGTGTTGTCTGTTGTTGGACTTCTGTGCTAGTCATGGATTGTCCATCACAAACACCATGTTGAACATAGGGATGCTCATAAGTGTCGTGGTACCAGGCACCTAGGCCAAAGGTCAATGATCGATTTTATAATCGTTTCATCTGATCTGAGGCCGTATGTTTTGGACACTCGGGTGAAGAGGGGGCAGAGCTGTCAACTGATCACCATCTGTGTGGTGAGTTGGGTCAGGGTGAGGGAAGACTCTGGACAGACCTGGTAAACCCAGAAAGCGGAGTAGTGCGGGTGAATTGGAGTGTCTGGAGGAGGCCCCGTCCGAGCGGACTTTCAGCTCGCACCTCCGTGGAAGCTTTCGGGCATCCTGTGGAGGCTAGGGGCATTGAACCTGAGTGGACAATGTTCAGTTTCCATTGCTGAAGCTGCGGTGGCGAGCTGTGGTCATAGGGTCTTAGGTGCCTCAAGGGCGGTAACCCACCCAGACGCCCTGGTGGTTTCAGTGGTCAGGGAAGCCGTCCAGCTGAAGAGTCTTTCCGGGATATGTTATCGGAGGACTCCGGAGGCAGTTGCAGGGCGTGCAGCGGGCCCGAAGGGCTGCAGCCTCTGCCGTGACAGGAGGCAAAGCAGCAGTGTGGGAGAGTTCGGAGAAGACATGGAGAAGGACTTTGGTCGGCACCAAGGTGCTTCTGGAAAACCGTTCGCCACCTTAGGAGGGGAAGCGAATGTCAGAAAGCTGTCATGCAGTAAGGATGGGACGTTGTTGACCTCAACTGGGGAGGTAATAGAAGGCGGTGGAAGGAGCACTTTGAGGAACTCCTAAATCCAGCTGACCGCCCTCTGTGGTAGAGGCAGAGCTGCAGGAGGATGATGGG
>JABXJD010001947.1:0-66815 GCA_013375575.1 Percina caprodes
AAAAGAGAAATATGGTGAATGTATTCAAAATGACATGAAAATCTAAAATGAGTTAAAATGTCTTCTTTCAGATTAGTGGAAAGAAAACATTGTTTTACTACACTTTACTAACTTCTTCTAAATCTACCAAAACAAATGTTAACATGCTAACATGTTACCATGGTAACATGTTAGCATGTTAACATTGAGGCTCTAGTTCTGCTTCTAGAGGTGCAGATGTGTTTTTGAGGGGGGGACAACAAGATGACTTGTTTGTCTCTGTGGTTTGTGTTCTGTCGCTCTGATCAATGATGACACATGTAACGCTTATTTTTGAAAATACTGGTCGAGCTTCTTACACGTTGATGTGTACAGGTAAAAGCCAGTAAATTAGAATATTTTGAAAAACTTGATTTATTTCAGTAATTGCATTCAAAAGGTGTAACTTGTACATTATATTTATTCATTGCACACAGACTGATGCATTCAAATGTTTATTTCATTTAATTTTGATGATTTGAAGTGGCAACAAATGAAAATCCAAATTCCGTGTGTCACAAAATTAGAATATTGTGTAAGGGTTAAATTTTGAAGACACCTGGTGCCACAAAGTAATCAGCTGATTAAGTCAAAACACCTGCAAAGGGCTTTAAATGGTCTCTCAGTCCAGTTCTGAAGCCTACACAAACATGGGGAAGACTTCAGATTTGACAGCTGTCAAAAAAACCATGACACATTGCACAAGGAGGAAAGACACAAGGTTATTGCTGAAGAGGCTGGCTGTTCTCAGGCTGTGTGTCCAAACACATTAATAGAGAGGCAGGGAAGGAAAAACTGTGGTCAGAAAAAGTGTACAAGCGATAGGGATCACGCGCCTAGTCAAGATTGTGAAAAAAGATTCACAAGGAGTGGACAGCTGCTGAGTCAGTGCTTCAAGATCCACCACCAAGAGACGCTTGAAAGACATGGGTTTCAACTGCCGCATACCTCGTGTCAAGCCACTGTTGACCAAGAAACAGCGCGAAAAGCGTCTCACCTGGGCTAAGGAAAAAAGAGCTGGACTGCTGCTGAGTGGTCCAAAGTCATGTTTTCTGACGAAAGCAAATTTTGCATTTCCTTTGGAAATCAGGTCCCAGAGTCTGGAGGAAGACAGGAGAGGCACAGGATCCACGTTGCCTGAAGTCTAGTGTAAAGTTTCCACCATCAGTGATGGTTTGGGGTGCCATGTCATCTGCTGGTGTCGGTCCACTCTGTTTCCTGAGATCCAGGGTCAAGCGCAGCCGTCTACCAGCAAGTTTTAGAGCACTTCATGCTTCCTGCTGCTGACCTGCTCTATGGAGATGGAGATTTCAGGTTCCAGGACTTGGCGCCTGCACACAGCGCAAAATCTACCCGTGCCTGGTTTACGGACCATGGTATTTCTGTTCTAAATTGGCCAGCCAACTCCCTGACCTTAGCCCCATAGAAAATCTGTGGGGTATTGTGAAAAAGGAAGATGCAGAATGCCAGACCCAAAACGCAGAAGAGTTGAAGGCCACTATCAGAGCAACCTGGGCTCTCATAACACAGGCAGTGCCAGAAACTCATCGACTCCATGCCACGCCGCATTAATGCAGTAATTGAGGCAAAGGAGCTCCAACCAAGTATTGAGTATTGTACATGCTCATATTTCATTTCTTACTTTTCAGTTGGCCAACATTTCTGAAAACTCCTTTTTGTATTAGCCTTAAGTAATATTCTAATTTTTGTGACACACGGAATTTTGGATTTTCATTTGTTGCCACTTCAAATCATCAAAATTAAATGAAATAAACATTTGAATGCATCAGTCTGTGTGCAATGAATAAATATAATGTACAAGTTACACCTTTTGATGCAATTACTGAAATAAATCAAGTTTTTCAAAATATTCTAATTTACTGGCTTTCCTGTATGTATGATAATGAAGTATTACTACACATTCTTAGTAGTAATATCCACTGTTTTATTAATCAGAGTTTTAGTTAACGATCATTTATGATCTAATTTCGCTTCTGGTTCCTCAGATTCCCGAGTCACCACAGCAGGTCCAATAAATATTTAAAATAAGTCATAGGGCGTCAAATATGAAAAAATCATAGTGTAGCATGTCGTAAAAAGTATTTTTAAAAGTTATAGTATATGTCAAAAATGTGAAAAGGTCATAGTATAGTATGTAGAAAAATGATGAAAATTCATAGAATACTATGTCAAAAAAGTCATAGTACGTGGAAGAAATATTTTAAAAATTCCTAGTATGTAAAAAATGCAAAAATCATAGTATAATATATCAAAATCATTAAAAAAGTCAGTATGATATGTAAAAATTATAAAAATTCATAGAATACTATGTCAAATAAGTCATAGTATAGTATGTAGAAAAACACTGTTCAGTATGTTGTACTATGGTAAAATACTAAAGTATTTGTACATTTATTCCTTTTATGTTTGCTTCATTCTTAAAATAAACAGAACTATAACTTATGTGATGCTGTGGTTTTGGTTGTTTTTTATTCAGTAAATATTGTTTTCTTGTTGATTTGAGCTGTTTCTTCTCAGATTAATAACCAGATCCGAGCTGAGAGAGGGAGCCCTGAGCGCTGGAATCAAACCCCAGTCCCTGAATGATGGTCTAACCCGAGTGGATGGCTGGAACTGTCATTGTGTTGTTGATGTGAGAAAGGCTGCAGAGCAGAAACCCACACAGCCCGTCTGCTGCAGGAAAGGAAGTGGGGACTCGCTGTCAACAGGTTTGATGATTTCTAATAACCACTGAGAACAGATTCATATCTGCTGCTGCTGGAAACACTCAGGAGCTCCTCTTCCTCTCTGCAGCGGGGGGGCTTTTCCCACTGAGCCTCCACCCAAACACAGTTTAACTGAGCCCAGAGAGCAACAATGATGACCCCAGGTCACGTCCATGGACTTTATTCATGGAGATTTTAGCGTTCAAAGGTGAACTTTCCAGTTTCTACTTGGATTTGATGAGAGTCTCGTACAAACACGACAACACACATGAGTTTGATGTCTCAGTGGTTAATGTCTGCAATGCAAATACGCCATCTTCTTATTAAATATGTTCTTATTTGCAGACAATGTAGTATGAGTGGGACTCTGAATGCTAACTGAACAAAGCCCTGTGTAAAGAGATGTCAGAATATAGATAGAAAGAGTAAAGGTTGGTTTATGGAAGTGCTGCTGAAGTGGAGATTTCTGGCTCAGCGGATTAGAAAATAACTTTAAAGAAATAGATTATGAAATATGGTTTAGCTCAGTTGGTAGAGTGGGCGCATATATAGAGGTCTACTCCTCGACTCAGCCCGTAGGTTCGACTCTGACCTGCGGCCCTTTGCTGCATGTCACCCCCCTCCTCTCTCTCTTTCATGTTTTCATCTCTCCTGTGAAAGAAATGTCCAATAATAAAGATATGGATCATAAAGTCAGACATTTTAAAGGCTCTACAGGTAAATAAGTGCTGTTTTGCAACCATTGCCTTATCTAATGTTAACTTTGGCCATTAATTAGAATGTTACACTGAAGATATTTGACAAAGCTGCCTTACTCTACATACTCTATGTATATAGTACTACATACTCTACATACTCTATGTATATAGTACTATACTCTACATACTCTATGTATATAGTACTATATACTCTACATACTCTGTATATAGTACTATATACTCTACATACTCTATGAATATAGTAATGTATACTCTACATAACGTATTAAAGAGAAACACAACAACAGACAAAATACTCTGAACTATAAAATATCTACCAGACAGCTGATTATTCAAATGATCTCATTATAGAAGTCACAATTACAAGTAGAAATAAAATAAAGTATCTTCAGCTCATATTTCACAACCTTTATTAAAACAGCCTTTGCATTTGTTTCTAACATTAGTCCAGTCGATCTACAAGCATATTTCTGCCTCTTATTGTAACTTTACAAGAAGCAAATGCACAAAAAAGAGCCAACCCAACACGGCCCATCATGGCAGTAGAGGCTACGATGATCTCAGCTGTGACTTAGAACGACGAATATAGAGACCTACAAGTCTGTCAGATATCCTGTTGACATAATTCCCACTGCAAGCAAGAAAAAAAATTGATATTAAAAAATTGATATTCGAGATGAATTGATGAGCAGAAATCAGTCGGCACATTTGCAGATGGTGGACGGTCTCTTGTTTCTGAGGATCATCAGCAGGGATAGTCCACAGCAGTACACCAGACTCTTCACTATCAGCTGTGTGTACAGCAGACAGAACAACTTCACTTGGTACTGAGATGGAAGAGTAGAAACCTCTGAAACAGAAAAGCAATAAAATGTTTAGAGTTGCAGTAAGAAAAGTCAGTCCTCTGCTGTCTTTGACAGCGTCTCCACATGAAGCTGAACACAGTCACCAAGCCTTCGTTACCTTGTTCTGTTTGGGCCTCCACTGTCCCCCCCTCATGGTGGACGTAGCAGCGGTATTTATACGTGCCGCTCTCTTGCTGATGGATCAGCAAGATGGCGGCGGTGCGTCCCGACTCTCTGATCTCCAGCTGCTCCCCCTCAGCAGGGGCAGCTCCTCCAGAGGACCGTCCTCCCTTCGTCTTTTCCAGGAGAACTGGACCAGAGGAGGAAACATGGCTGAGGCCAGACACAGCAGGGCTCTTCCCTCCAGGGGGCTCTGGGTGCTGCTGGGTACACGCTCACCACGGGCTTCACTACCGGCTCATCTGAAGTTTGACAGCAGCAACAAGCAGCACAGACACACATTCACACAGTCAACAGCAGCTCCCAGCACGGCATTCAGTCTGATCCTGGAAACTACATGGACTCTGATCCCTAAAGTCCTCATCAATACAGCCCAGAGTTCCTCCATCTACTGTATCACCTTCCTATCTTTAAAGTTTGGCAATACAGCACGGCCCTAAGAGGGTGTTTGAGAGATGTTGAGGGATTTCCCAAACATTTCCCATTCAAGTCTATGAGACATTTTTGACATTTTTTTGATTTCATAAAACTGCGCGGCAAATCTCGTTGAAAAGTCATAGCCCATCATTCCCGATCATTACACACGTTTTGATGTATTGTGTGTGCGTGTCTGGCAGCTCCGTGACTAGTAGGGACAAAAACAGGCGGAATAATATTAATAAGTATGGGCAATAATAGTCATTGCACGATTGCTGCTATTGCAGCAATGAAACATACAGTTTAAATATAACCTTCCCATAACTTTAATATTTTACTATATACATATCAAGGTGTTATTATAGATGGATTGTTGCAGGGCTATACGTCTTTGTGAATGTCTGTTAACAACTCATTGCCGTCATCCTGAAGCGTGTATGAAGCGGTTATTGAAATATACACTTGATATTACATTACATGATTTGGCCATTTTTATAGCTACAACAGTATGTTTTTCCATTTATATCATGTTTCTATTGTGGAATATGTCGTTTCACTAGGTTTTTCGTGGGTTAGACCACTGGGCATCCAAATAACGCCCCCTATCTTTCTAAAACTGCTTCTTCATGTCTCACCTCCATAAATTATTGTATAAACAATAAACACAGATATTTGTGCATTTACTTAAAATCCATGGAGTTACAGCCAGGTCGGTGACAT
Organism: Percina caprodes; assembly: GCA_013375575.1. Lineage (NCBI taxonomy): Eukaryota > Metazoa > Chordata > Actinopteri > Perciformes > Percidae > Percina > Percina caprodes. The sequence goes on from JABXJD010001947.1 coordinate 5,626, forward strand.
GTGCCCTTACAGCCTGTTTTGCTTCAACAAAAACAAAAACAAAAAGATTTACATAATTTATATTTTAAAACCAGATAGAAATCGCTGTCTCTCCGGTAAGTTTAGTAATAGTAATTAGATTTTCAGTATGAACTTTAACTCATCTATGACACTGTTCATGATGTGTTATACATTTCATATAAAGATCAAATATAACAAGTTATTTGAGTCTTAGTTCTTTTTTGATCAACATTAAAGCGTGAATGATTTTTATAATATATCAAATTTAAATAAAAAACGCAATTTAATAAAAGGGCCATCTTGATCCCTGATTGGAAATTAACATAATAATTATAAAATGTATTTTCACGCAAAGGAAAAGTGTCATAGAGTTAACTTATTAAATTAAATTACATATTTAACTTTTTATGATCTACATTTATCCTTTTATTACTACAATAAGCTACATATAACATATATTTATCATCTTATATTTTACTCTAAGAGCTTCAGAAAAAAATCAATATTTCAGTAATTTCATAGTTTTTTCACGACAATTTCAACTTTAATAAACAATTACAATAATATGTTAAAATTATGTTAATCATCAAATGTAATTTATTTAAAATGCGCTAACATGCAAATAAATCTCTCTCCATATAAATATATGTACGTGTGTTAGTGCTGTTATATATCATCGTGTATGATATATATAAATTAGTAGTAATAATACATTTTAGTCATTGTAATATCATATTAATATTCTGTGTCTTCATGAATAAATATATCTTCCATTAAAAGACAAATGTACCTTCATATAAAATACAATTGCCTTTAAATTATTTTATTAATTATCCTAAACAATATAAAGTTCTACTCTTTACCAAATACATGTTCTGACATATATTAGGTTATGTTTACATCATATTTGATCTTATTGCTGATTATCTGAGAGGATCAGAGACTGTATGTTTCTAACATTTCATCAAACCTTTTCTATATCAGTTTCATCTGCTGCAGAAATAAAGAATAACTGGAGCTGTGCCGTGAGATTTCAACATGTTTCCAGGAACTATGAACCTGTTTTATGTAGTTTAAGAACATTTTACAGTCCCCTCTACAGCCTACAGACGTCTTCTGACATTTTTATTTATTATTTAACTTTTATTTTGAACCCAACTCAAGGAATTTGGTGTTTTTCAGCATAGTGCAGAGTTGATCTAATGCTGCTTAAAATGGTTCCTATCCCTTAGAAACAACAACTGATTATTTAGGAGGAAATGTTTCTTTATGTACAGCATCAAACCAAAAATACTGGAAGTATTTAATTTCAATTTCAATTCAATTTCAATTTCAATTTCAATTTCAATTTATTTATAGTATCAATTCATAACAAGAGTTATCTCAAGACACTTTACAGACAGAATAGGTCAAGACCACACTCCAGAACCCACAAGGACCCAACAGTTCCCACCAGAGCAAGCAACAGTGCGACAGTGGCGAGGAAAAACTCCCTTTTAGGAAGAAACCTCGGACAGACCCAGACCCAGACCAGGCTCTTGGTTGGCGGTGTCTGACGACCGGTTGGGGTTAGAGTGGTAGTACCGTTGGATCCCTTTTAAAGTCAAACCTTGCTTAAAAAGTTCTTCAGATATTAATGCAATCCTGCACGGCTGCAAGAATTCTCTTCTAATGATGAAACAACTAACATGTGAAGCCTGAAGCAGCAGAAACTCATTAAAACACATTTTCATCTGTTCATTAAAATAACTGAAGGACATTAAATGTTAATTCTTACCTGTTACAACCAGTTTAGTTCCAGAGCCAAAGATTAAGTTCCATCTGTCCTCCCACAGTGAAACTGAGTGATACAAAACCTGTCTGCTGCTGAGAGCGTCTGCTGAGGTGAACCAGTCCAGATTATGAACCAGTTTCATATTCCAGCTCCATGATGTTTCTCTAATGTTCATATTAACATGACTGTCTCTTCTTTTCTGTCCTTTTTAGACTCACTAGCAGAGTGTCTCTGTGGATCGTTGGTTCAGACGTTCATGTTCCTCAGAGGATGAATCCTACTGACTTTGATACGTTTTAATCCAGTAACATCATCAGATCACATATTATATTGTTCATTACTATAAATGTATCACTATAATATGTATTACTATAATAATGTAAAACATCTGTGTGTTGCAATGTAGTCTTATTTTTATCTGAAGTAGAATGAGTTGTGATCCTCTATCTTCTAAAATAATTGCTAAACTTATGATCAGAAATATTAAAGCTGAAATTAAAGTTATTGGATGAAAAGGTTTGATGATCAGCCCCCAGCCAGCTAACAACCATCACTATCATTACAGCTCGAGGACACATCCACAGTCAGCCCCCAGCCAGCTAGCAACCATCCACTATCATTACAGCTCCGGGGACACATCCACAGTCAGCCTCCAGCCAGCTAGCAACCATCCACTATCATTACAGCTCCGGGGACACATCCACAGTCAGCCCCCAGCCAGCTAGCAACCATCCACTATCTTTACAGCACCAGGACACATCCATTGTCAGGCCTCAGCCAGCTAGCAACCATCCACTATCTTTACAGCCGGAACACATCACAGTCAGCCCCCAGCCAGCTAGCAACCATCCACTATCTTTACAGCACAGGACACATCCACAGTCTGCCCTAGTCAGCTAGCAGCCATCCACTATCATTACAGCTCAGGACACATCCACAGTCAGCCCCCAGCCAGCTAGAAGCCATCCACTATCATTGAAGCCCGGTCCAGGACACATCCGCAGTCATCCCCCAGCCAGCTAGCAAACATCCACTATCATTGCAGCCCCGACCCTGGACATCCACAGTCAACCCCCAGCAGGCTAGCAGCCATCCACTATCATTAAAGCTGAGTCCGGGACACATCACAGTCCGCCCCCACCAGCTAGCAGCCATCTATCAATACAGACCCAGGAAAATCCACAGTCTGTCCCTAGCCAGCTAGCAGCCATCCAATATCATTACAGCCTGACCCTGGGACACATCCACAGTCACCCCCAGCAAGCTGCAACCATCCACTATCATTAAGTCCACGGTCAGGACACATCCTGATCAGCCCCAGCCAGCTAGCAGCCATCCTGTCGTTAAGGCCCGCAGTGCGGGGACATCCGCAGTCATCCACAGCCAGCTGAAACCATCCACTATCATTACAGCCCTGGGGACACATCCACATTCAGCCCCATCCAGCTAGCAACCATCTGCTATCATTACAGCTCCGGGACACATCCACAGTCAGCTGAGCCAGCTAGCAACCATTCACTAAATACAGCCCGGGACACATCCACAGTCAGCCCCAGCCAGCTAGCAGCCATCCACTATCGTTAAGGCCACGGTACGGGACACATCCGCAGTCATCCCACAGCCAGCTAGAAACCATCCACTATCATTACAGCCTGAGGACACATCCACATTCAGCCCCCATCCAGCTAGCAACCATCTGCTATCATTACAGCTCCGGGGACATCCACAGTCAGCCCCCAGCCAGCTAGCAACCATTCACTATTACAGCCCGGGGGGACATCCACAGTCAGCCCCCAGCCAGCTAGCAGCCATCCACTATCGTTAAGGCCACGGTCAGGGACCGTGACCGTGGCTAGCAACCATCCGCTATCATTACAGCTCCGAGGACACATCCACAGTCAGCCCCCAGCCAGCTAGCAACCATTCACTATCAATACAGCCCAGACACGGGGACACATCCAGAGTCCGTCCCTGGCTAGCAGCCATCCACTATCATTACAGCCCCAGGGACACATCCACAGTCTGCCCCTAGCCAGCTAGCAGCCATCTCTATCATTACAGCCCCGGGGACACAGCCACAGTCAGACTCAGCTAGCTAGCAGCCATCCACTATCATTACAAACCCAGGGACACATCCATAGTCACCCCAGCCAACTATGCTTTGAACTACTACAAAGAACTGCTACAAACTACTATTTTTGACTGTTATTGCCACTCTTCATTCTAACCCCAACCGGTCGTCAGACACCGCCTACCAAGAGCCTGGGTCTGGGTCTGGGTCTGGGTCTGTCCAGTTTCTTCCTAAAAGGAAGGTTTTCTCGCCACTGTCGCACTGTTGCTTGCTCTGGAGGGAACTACTAGAACTGTTGGGTCCTTGTAAATTCTGGAGTGTGGTCTAGACCTGCTCTATCTGGTCTAGACCTGCTCTATCTGTAAAGTGTCTTGAGATAACTCTTGTTATGAATTGATACTATAAATAAAATTGAATTGAATTGAACTAGCAGCCATCACTATCATTACAGCCGAGACACATCCACAGTCAGACTCCAGCCAGCTAGCAACCATCATTATCATTACAGCCCGGGGACACAGCCACAGTCCGCCCCCGCCAGCTAGCAACCATCCCGGTCAGTACTTAACTTCGGTGCTAAGGCGCTAACAGCAGCAATGACCGTCGGTAAACAGACCCAACACCCTAGTCAGCAAAGCGGCCACTAACGTTACACCTCCGTTAGCATTACCAGTGCTCCCCCTCCCTTTCACTTTTAGCCGTCTGTACAATTAAATAAATTTACCAGACAAAACAGGAATAATGCAAAAGAAAGACTAGTAGGTTAAAGATGTGGTATCACTGGATCGGGCGAAGTATAACTCTGGGATTGGAAGCGTGTGTCGTGATTCTGCCTTCTCCCACACATAACCACGTTCAGGGACCTGAGTGTGATATCGGTTCATTTTCCATATCATTACAGCTTTATAAAATATATTCATATACATATTTAATCAGGAAGTGGAATCAGTTACTTGTTAGTTATTACTACTTAAAAAGTAATATTACCTTACACATTACTTAGTATCAAGTATTTAGTTATTATACTTGTTATATTACTATGTTCATTCCAACTCATTACTGGGAAAGTCTCCTAATAATATAAGAGTAATATGACTTAGTAATGCGTGAACACTGTTTGTGACTCTGGCTGAGATGGAGGAGAAATATGTGAACCTGGGCTGTGGTTGGCTGATCTCTTCCTGTCACAAACACTGGTTGACATCTGTTCATCTGGAGGTTTTTGTTCAGGCTGCAGGGATCAGGTCTCACTGTGGGGCCCAACAGGAGCAGTAGTAGGAGGCTGAATGATTGAGTTTAACTTTCTGGATCTGCAACTCCCAGCTGGTCTGATTATTCACAGATGAGAAATCATCTTCCTGAGGATGATTGAATCCCTTGTCTGTGTAACCATTATTCCGTTAATATCCAGAATAACTGTGAATGTTTCTGTGTCTCTCTTCTGGAACCAGTATACATAATCACTGTAACACTGCTCAGTGCCTCGACAGCTGAAGGAGACGTTTCCACCAACTCTCCTGGTCAATGTTAAATCCTCCTGAATCAGCTGTGTTGCCATGGCAGCCAGCGCTGTAGAGAAACAGACAGGTAGATGAAGGTGAGTGGGACCCAGTGTGTGTTACAGGTGGAGTTTGTCGGCTCCTGATTGGCTGGAAACACTCACCTGAACCCAGACAGCACAGAGCAGCAGCTGGGAGGAGAAGCATGTTGTTCAGTGGTGTTTCCTGTGGTGGACCTGGGGAGAAGTGGCGCTCTGATGCAGCTGAGGCCAGACAAGGACGAGCTGTGAGATCAGACGAGGGCCACGTGGTCCTAACAGCTCCTCACATCTCCCATCAGCCCCTGCGAGTGCTTTGTGCTTTTAGATCGACAACACTGGAAATACAAAACTCCTGAACTATGACTTTAACCCGTAAATGTCCCATTTGTGTAACTGAGTGTATATTAGACATAAAAGCTCAGCATCACTAATGTATTTAGTATCCTGTTGTTCAGTCTCTCCGTTAAAGCTACGTGATGTTGGACTGGGGAAACATTTGAATGGAACATTTCTACATGACTGCTGCTTCATTTTAGACACATTTCACCAACATCCAGCCGACAGAGTTATTTCTGTAAACTTTGGGCCCTCCAAGAATCTGAGATGAAGTTGAGAGGGTTAGTTTGTGAACGAAGCCAGCGGAGGGCTCAGAAGAGTTGAATCCAGGTGTTGTTATCATATCTGAAGTAGTGGCTCGGTGCTGCTCTCTGGAAGGAGATCAGGGCTCTGATCTCTACTTCCTCCATGTTGAGGTCAGCCACCAAATGAGACACTGAGAAACCACCACAGCTGCACTTCTGCCTGTAACAGCACTTGCTGGATCTCTAACTGGGGGGGGGGGGGGTGACAAAAAAGACGTTTCTCATTTCTTTGAACAAGCTGCAAATGCTTTGGTACATCCATGCAAATGATTGTGTTCAATTCTCTGCTGTCTCCTACATTATCACCTGCTTATTGAGCCGAGGCCCCAGTGGGCTGTTTCCATCCAGGGGGCAGTGTGGACATGGTGGAGGACTACAAATACCTGGGAGTGCACTTGGACAACAAAGCGGACTGGTCCAAGAACACTCAGGTCCTCTACAGGAAGGACCAAAGCGTCTCTATTTTCTGAGGAGAGGAGGTCCTTCAACATCTGCAGGACCATGCTGAGGATGTTTAGGAGTCTGGGGGCAGTGCTATCCTGGTTGCAGGTGCATGCTGGGACAGCAGGCAGAGGTAGTGGACGCCAACAGACTCAACAAACTGATCCAGTGACGTTGTGGGGGAGCTGGACTCTCTGTGGGGAGTCAGAGGAGGAGCGCTGTCAGACCACATGTCATCTTGGACAATGTCTCCCCCACTCCATGGCCTGCTGCTCAAACACAGGAGCACTTTCAGTGCAAGACTCATTCTCCCACAATACCACGGAGCGCCACAGGAAGTCATTCCTGCCTGTGGTCATCAAACTTTAGACCTCCTCCCTCTTAGTGTCTCACACACACACACACACACACACACACACACACACACACACACACACACACACAAACACTTAGTGAGTCTGAAACGGGACAATATTATCTGTATATTATCTGTATATAATCTTTATATTATCTGTATTTTATCTGTATATTATCTGTATAATATCTGTATATTATCTGTATTATCTGTGTATTATCTGTATATTATCTGTATATTATCTGTATATTATCTGCATATTATCTGTATTTTATCTGTTTTGTGCAATAACACGGCTTAAATTATAATGTGCAATATTCTGCTTCTACTTATTGATTATTACTGTTCACCATTAACTATGTAAATACCGTACATATATCCTCCTTATATTTCCTTTATTGATATTTCTACTCTGATATTTCTCTCTTGCAGCTGTAACACAGCATTTCGGGGTTGATGAAGTATTTCTGATTCTGATTCTGACACTTAACCCCTTGTTGGTCAGAGGCGTCCAACCTCTGACATATATAGCAATAGTTAGTCTCTTTGGATAAAAGCACCAGCTAAATGACATGTAGTAATAATAATAATAATGTAATAATCTAGTTAACTATGAGGCTCCAAACGAACCATTAGCTGACTAACTTTACTCTCACACTGAGACTTTCACTGAAGAAACATTTTCAATGCAGGACTTTTACTGTAACAGTGTATTCTTAAAGTACTTTTACTGCAGTAAAGGATCAGAATACTTTCTGCAACACTGCATACAAGAAACAAGAAAAAGACTAGAAACAGAAATAAAGAAACATAAGACGTGTAGTTAGAAGCAGTGAGTGGCTGCAGCCTCCAGAGGACAGCAGAGTCAAAGGAACAACAGGGATCTGACACCAGACCAAGAAAACCCAGAGACCATATCCAGAGGGTAACGAGGTCAGAGCAGGTGACAAGAGGGCTGGAAACAGGTGGAAAACATCAGGTAATCACAAGAGAGGAAGACACAGGAAGTAGAACTAGAGACAGGACGGGACCGAGACCAGACTTCAAAATAAAGAGGAGAGCAGCGTCAAAGTAACAACAGACGTGAGGATCATTTTCATTTTTATTATAAGGATCCACATTAGCTGTCGCCTAGACAACCGGCGTCTTCCTGGGGTCCAAAACAACAGTAATTCAGAAAATATTAAAACATTTCATGACACATACAGGAAAGAAAAGAAACATGAACTGGAATAAGTAGAAAACAAAATACTTTCTATATTTTTGATTTCATCTTGATCATTAAGAACAGGTTGTTATTTCCAATGGGGGCTGACTGACGTGGCTCCGCCCCTCAGGGAAAGGGAAGGAGGGCTAGATACACAGATATACAGCTTCAATGACATAAAATACCATTTAAAATACAACACAGACAGCAGGAGACACAGAGAGGAACACACAGGTACATGGTGACGACATCAAGGAAAGAGCCCAAAAATAATCTGGAACCATAACACAGGGGCTGAGAGTTAACATAGGCAGCTCACACAGACTAATGGATAGTTAATACAACACAATACAATAAGAAAAGAAATATGGTAAATGTATTCAAAATGACAAGAAAATCTAAAATGAGTTAACATGTCTTCTTTCAGATTAGTGGAAAGAAAACATTTATTTTACTACACTTTACTAACTTCTTCTAAATCTACCAAAACACATGTTACCATGGTAACATGCTAACATGGTAACATGGAGGCTCTAGTTCTGCTTCTAGAGGTGCAGATGTGTTTTTTGGGGGCAACAAGATGACTTGTTTGTCTCTGTGGTTTGTGTTCTGTCGCTCTGATCAATGATGACAGATGTGCTTATTTTTGAAAATACTGCGGTCGACTTCTTACACGTTGATGTGTATGTATAATAATGAAGTATTACTACATTTCTTAGTAGTAATATCCACTGTTTTATTAATCATTTATGATCTAACCTGCTCTGATTAATAATTCCCGAGTCACCACAGCAGGTCAATTAATATTTAAAATAAGTCATAGGACGTCAAATATATGAAAAAAATCATAGTGTAGCATGTTGAAAATATGTGAAACAAGTCATAGAATAGAGCAATAGAAAAATTAATATAAAAAGTCATAGTATAATATGTGGAAAAATATTTTAAAAAATTATAATATGTAGAAGAAAATACAAAAAGTCATAGTATGATATGTAGAAAAATTATAAAAATTGATAGAATACTATGTCAAATAAGTCATAGTACAGTATGTAGAAAAACACTGTTCAGTATGTTGTACTATGGTAAAATACTAAAGTATTTGTACACATTTATTCCTTTTTATGTTTGCTTCATTCAAAATAAACAGAACTATAACTTATGTGATGCTGTGGTTTTGGTTGTTTTTATTCAGTAAATATTGTTTTCTTGTTGATTTGAGCTGTTTCTTCTCAGATTAATAACCAGATCCGAGCTGAGAGAGGGAGCCCTGAGCGCTGGAATCAAACCCCAGTCCCTGAATGATGGTCTAACCCGAGTGGATGGCTGGAACTGTCATTGTGTTGTTGATGTGAGAAAGGCTGCAGAGCAGAAACCCACACAGCCCGTCTGCTGCAGGAAAGGAAGTGGGGACTCGCTGTCAACAGGTTTGATGATTTCTAATAACCACTGAGAACAGATTCATATCTGCTGCTGCTGGAAACACTCAGGAGCTCCTCTTCCTCTCTGCAGCGGGGGGGCTTTTTCCCACTGAGCCCTCCACCCAAACACAGTTTAACTGAGCCCAGAGAGCAACAATGATGACCCCGGAGGTCACGTCCATGGACTTTATTCATGGAGATTTTAGCGTTCAAAGGTGAACTTTCCAGTTTCTACTTGGATTTGATGAGAGTCCTCGTACAAACACGACAACACACATGAGTTTGATGTCTCAGTGGTTAATGTCTGCAATGCAAATACGCCATCTTCTTATTAAATATGTTCTTATTTGCAGACAATGTTGTATGAGTGGGACTCTGAATGCTAACTGAACAAAGCCCTGTGTAAAGAGATGTCAGAATATAGATAGAAAGAGTAAAGGTTGGTTTATGGAAGTGCTGCTGAAGTGGAGATTTCTGGCTCAGCGGATTAGAAAATAACTTTAAAGAAATAGATTATGAAATATGGTTTAGCTCAGTTGGTAGAGTGGGCGCCCATATATAGAGGTCTACTCCTCGACTCAGCAGCCGTAGGTTCAACTCTGACCTGTGGCCCTTTGCTGCATGTCACCCCCCTCCTCTCTCCTTTCATGTTTTCATCTGTCCTGTGAAAGAAATGTCCAATAATAAAGATATGGATCATAAAGTCAGACATTTTAAAGGCTCTACAGGTAAATAAGTGCTGTTTTGCAACCATTGCCTTATCTAATGTTAACTTTGGCTTCATTAAGAATGTTACACTGAAGATATTTGATGAAGCTGCCATACTCTACATACTCTATGTATATAGTACTATATACTCTACATACTCTATGTATATAGTACTACATACTCTACATACTCTATGTATATAGTACTACATACTCAACATATTCTATGTATATAGTACTACATACTCTACATACTCTATGTATATAGTACTATATACTGTACGTAACGTATTAAAGAGAAACACAACAACAGACAATATTAGATTAGATTATACTTTATTTATCACAACGGGACATTTTCTTATTACAGCATTTTCCTCAATAACAGCAAAAAACAAAAATACACAAACAAGTAAACACACAAGAAATACAGGCAAACAATAGACAATAATTATATGGTAGACTGAAAGTAAGCAAAATGGCGTCAAATAAAGGTATTTTAAAGTGCGGCCATGATACAAGAAAACAATATTGCGATGTAAGTGACATTAAAAATAAAAATACTCTATCTATAAATATCTACCAGACAGCTGATTATTCAAATTATCTGATATTCGTGAATATTGATCAAAGTATAATTGAGATGAATTCATGAGGATCAATGGTGAAAACATTCAAGCAGAAATCAGTGGGCACATTTGCAGATGGTGGACGGTCTCTTGTTTCTGAGGATCATCAGCAGGGAGAGTCCACAGCAGTACACCAGACTCTTCACTATCAGCTGTGTGTACAGCAGACAGAACAACTTCACTTGGTACTGAGACGGGACAGAAGCTGCCGGAGGAGTAGAAACCTCTGAAACAGAAAAGCAGTGAAACGTTTGAGAGAAGTCAGTCCTCTGCTCTCTTTGACAGCGTCTCCATGAAGCTGAACACAGTCACCGAGCCTTCGTTACCTTGTTCTGTTTGGGCCTCCACTGTCCCCCTCATGGTGGACGTAGCAGCGGTATTTATCGTGCTGCTCTCTGCTGATGGATCAGCAAGATGGCGGCGGTGCGTCGACTCTCTGATCTCCAGCTGCTCCCCCTCAGCAGGGGGCAGCTCCTCAGAGACCGTCCTCCCTTCGTCTTTTCCAGGAGAACTGGACCAGAGGAGGAAACATGGCTGAGGCCAGACACAGCAGGGAAGCTTCCTCCAGGGGGCTCTGGGTGCTGCTGGTACACGCTCACCACGGCTTCACTACCGGCTCATCTGAAGTTTGACAGCAAACAAGCAGCACAGACACACATTCACACAGTCAACAGCAGCTCCCAGCACGGCATTCAGTCTGATCCAGTCTGAGCAATTTGATTGGGAAAAAAATCTGTGAGTCGTACTCCAGCTGCATGGATTTTCATAGTTTCTATCAGCAGTTGGTAGATCACAGCCAACAATTTAAGTCAATAGACTCCATAGTTACATGTCTGCAACCGGCATAAGATTCCCTACATCTTGGCCAATAATGAAGTCTGAAGACTGAAAACTGGAGCGAGAGAGCAATTTGATTGAAAAATTTCAGAGAATCATACTGCAGCCCCCTCTGTCCTCCACTCTAGCTCTGAACATTCCACCACATACACACATTGGAAAATCAGACGGTCTGAAAACGGGACAATACATAAACTGTAATTTTGGAGAAACCGTGCTTGATATCTGAACACCCATTCAGCCCAATAAACGCCAAAGTCTTGTCTTTGGTTTAACGTTAATCATGTTTCTACGTTAAAGTATGGCGACACAGCAGTCCCAAAGAGGAGTTTGGAGCGATGTTAAAGATTTCCAAACATTTCCCATTCAAGTCTATGAGACATTTATTGCCGTTTTTGCAGATTTCGTGAAAACCGCGTGGAAAATCTCGTTGAAAAGTCATAGCCCTCCATTCCCGATCATTACACACGTTTGATGTATTGTGTGTGCGCGTGTTGGCGCGCTCCAGGACTAGTAGCGGGACAAAAACAGGTGGAATAATAATAATAAGTATGGGCAATAATAGTCATTGCACCGATTGCTGCTATTGCAGCAATGAAACATACAGTTTAAGCCATACAAACTTCCCATAACTTTAATATTTTGCTATATACATACCAAGGTGTTATTATAGATAGATTGTTGCAGGGCTACACGTCTTTGTGAATGTCTGTTAACAACTCATTGCCGTCATCCTGAAGCGCGTATGAAGCGATTATTGAAATACTTTGGATGATTCGGCCATTTTTATAGCTACAACAGTATGTTTTTCCATTTATATCATGTTTCTATTGTGGAATGTCTTTTCACTAGGTTTTTACGTGGGTTAGACCACTGAACATCCAAATAATGCCCCCCTCATCTTTCTAAAACTGCTTTTCCATGTCTCACCTCCATAAATTATTGTATAAACAATAAACACAGATATTTGTGCATTTACTTAAAATCCATGAAGTTACAGCCAGGTCGGTGACATGTGCCCACAGCCTGTTTTGCTTCAACAAAAACAAAAGATTTATATAATTTATATTTTAAAAACAGATAGAAATCACTGTCTCATCACTGTTCATGATGAGTTATACATTTCATATAAAGATCAAATATAACAAGTTATTTGAGTCTTAGTTCTTATTGATAACAACTAATGAAAAACTATTTGTATCGGAGCAAATACAGATTGACTTCAAAGGAGTAGAAATCATTTTTACGTCAAAAATCTCAACATTAAAGCGTGAATGATTTTTATAATATATCAAATTTAAACAAAAACTGCAATTTAATAAAAGGGCCATCTTGATCCCTGATTGGAAATTAACATAATAATTATAAAATGTACTTTCACACAAAGGAAAAGTGTCTTAGAGTTAATTTATTAGAATAAATTACATATTTATCATGATCTACATTCATCATTTATTACTACAATAGGCTACATATAACATATTTATCATCTTATATTTTACTCTAAGAGCTTCAGAAATAAATCAATATATCAGTAATTTCATAGTTTTTTCACGTATTTCACCTTTAATAAACATTTACAATAATAATTTAATCATTAAATACTATTTATTTAAAATGCGCTAACATGCATATGAATCTCTCTCTCTCTCTATCTCTCTATATATATATATATATATATATATATGTATATATATATATATATATATATATATATATATATATATATATATGTGTGCTGTTATATATCATGGTGTACGATATATATATAAAATTAGTAACTTATACATTTTATTTTATGTAATATCTAATTAAGTATCTCTGTGTCTTGATCTATACAAATATATATATATATATATATATATATATATATATATATATATATATATATATATCTTCCACTAAAACACAAATGTACATCATATAAATACAATGCCTTTAAAATTATTTTATTTATTATCCTAAACAATATAATTAAAGTTCTACTCTTTACCAAATACATGTTCTGACATATATTAGGTTATGTTTACATCATATTTGATCTTATTGCTGATTATCTGAGAGGATCAGAGACTGTATGTTTCTAACATTTCATCAAACCTTTTCTATAAATCAGTTTCATCTGCTGCAGAATAAAGAATAACTGGAGCTGTGCCGTGAGATTTCAACATGTTTCCAGGAACTATGATCCTGTTTTATGTAGTTTAAGAACATTTTACAGTCCCCTCTACAGCCTACAGACGTCTTCTGACATTTTAATTTATTATTTAACTTTTATTTTGAACCCAACTCAAGGAATTTGGTGTTTTTCAGCATAGTGCAGAGTTGATCTAATGCTGCTTAAAATGCGTTCCTATCCCTTAGAAACAACAACTGATTATTTAGGAGGAAATGTTTCTTTATGTACAGCATCAAACCAAAAATACTGGAAGTATTTAACGTAGTGGTAGTACCGTTGGATCCCTTTTAAAGTCAAACCTTGCTTAAAAGTTCTTCAGATATTAATGCAATCGCTGCGGCTGCAAGAATTCTCTTCTAATGATGAAACAACTAACATGTGAAGCCTGAAGCAGCAGAAACTCATTAAAACACATTTTCATCTGTTCATTAAAATAACTGAAGGACATTAAATGTTAATTCTTACCTGTTACAACCAGTTTAGTTCCAGAGCCAAAGATCCGGTACCATCCTCGTCCTCTCACAGTGAAAGTGAGTAATACAAAAACCTGTCTGCAGCTGAGAGCGTCTGCTGAGGTGAACCAGTCCAGATTATGAACCAGTTTCATATTCCAGCTCCATGATGTTTCTCTAATGTTCATATTAACATGACTGTCTCTTCTTTTCTGTCCTTTTTAGACACACTAGCAGAGTGTCTCTGTGGATCGTTGGTTCAGACGTTCATGTTCCTCAGAGGATGAATCCTACTGACTTTGATACGTTTTAATCCAGTAACATCATCAGATCACATTTTATATTCTCCATTATTATAAATTTAATGTCTGTGCGTTGCAATGTAGTTTTGTTTTATCTGAAGAACGAGTTGTGATCAAACCTTTTAAATAATTGCTGAACTTAAAGGTGCTAAGCAATTTCACGTGTTTTAGGCTTCAACATTTGTTGTTACATACAACAAACATCTCCTCACTATCTGCTAGCTGCCTGTCCCCTGAACACACTGTAAAAACATCTCACTATCTGCTAGCTGCCTGTCCCCTGAACACACTGTAAAAAACATCTCCTCACTATCTGCTAGCTGCCTGTCCCCTGAACACACTGTAAAAACATCTCACTATCTGCTAGCTGTGTCCCTGAACACACTGTAACAACATGTGATGTTAGAAATGTGTCTGCAAAGCTTTTATTTGTAGGGGACTGAAGTGTTGCATTAAGAGCAGATGGCATTGTGAGGAGGAACAGACTTTATTCCTGCAGCACGTCAAATCAGAGGATTTTAATCTTTAAATTCTTGTTTTTCTTTTCATTATTTTCCAATTTGGTCTAAATGATTGTTATCAGGAACTGTTTTAAAATGGAATTATTCATGTTTTATCACATGTACATACATTTATTACATTATTAATTTAATTATTAGTATAGTTTCCTGTTTCAGATCTTTTATTATTGTTTCTCTGTGTTGTTAGAAAAAAACTTGAGCTCAGTTCAGTGTGTTTGTGACCAGTGTTAGACAACTTACTCAGGAAGTGGACTCAGTTACTTGTTAGTTATTACTACTTAAAAAGTAATATTACCTTACATTACTTAGTATCATAAGTATTTAGTTATTATACTTGTTATATTACTTCCTAACTGGATTAATAAATGTAATATAATGACTGTTTTGGAACTTGTAATCCCTTCCACTACTCATTACTGGGAAAGTCTCCTAATAATATAAGAGTAATATATGACTTAGTAATGCGTTAACACTGTTTGTGACTCTGGCTGAGATGGAGGAGAAATATGTGAACCTGGGCTGTGGTTGGCTGATCTCTTCCTGTCACAAACACTGGTTGACATCTGTTCATCTGGAGGTTTTGTTCAGGCTGCAGGGATCAGGTCTCACTGTGGGGACATCCTCCACAGGAGCAGTAGTAGGAGGCTGAATGATTGCATTTAACTTTCTGGATCTGCAACTCACAGCTGTTCTGTTTATTTAAAGCTGTGAAATCATCTTTCTGAGGATGATTGTATCCCTCATGTATGTCACCATTATGCCGGTTAATATCCAGAATCAGTGTGAATGTTTCTGTGTCTCTCTTCTGGAACCAGTATACATAATAATCGTCCACAGCTCAGTGCCTCGACAGCTGAAGGACGTCTCCACCAACTCTCCTGGTCAATGTTAAATCCTGAATCAGCTGTGTTGCCATGGCAGCCAGCGCTGTAGAGAAACAGACAGGTAGATGAAGGTGAGTGGGACCCAGTGTGTGTTACAGGTGGAGTTTGTCGGCTCTGATTGGCTGGAAACACTCACCTGAACCCAGACAGCACAGAGCAGCAGCTGGGAGGAGAAGCATGTTGTTCAGTGGTGTTTCCTGTGGTGGACCTGGGGAGAAGTGGCGCTCTGATGCAGCTGAGGACAGACAAGGACGGCTGTGAGATCAGACGAGGGCCACGTGGTCCTAACAGCTCCTCACATCTCCCATCAGCCCCTGCGGCGGTGCTTTTGCTGCTCTCTGGAAGGAGCTCAGGGCTCTGATCTCTACTTCCTCCATGTTGAGGTCAGAAACCAAATGAGACACTGAGAAACCACCACAGCTGCACGTCTGCCTGTAACAGCACTTGCTGGATCTGAAACTGGGGGAGACAAGTCCTCCAAATGATTACAGAATATGTATTTTTGTATCTGACCTTTACCTCAAAGCGTAGTGGTCTTCCTCGCGGTGCAGGTTGCAACTCCGACACCTTCAGGAGAAATAACAACAGACCAGATATTATTATTATTATTATTATTATTATTATTATTATTATTATTATTATTATTATTATTATAATTATTATTGATGTTAGATTCCTGATGATGACTGGATCCCGTTATTAGCCTATGTGGTGATTAATATTCATCCTAACACTCAGCCAGTAAATCAATACACAGCTACATCACAACAAGTTAAATATTAACCAATAAAACATATCATAATGGCTAGTTTCACATTGTTGGGTCTAGTGTATCTCATATAAATTTGAGCGTCAAACACTTTATTTCCATCATTTGCATCATTTTCAGGTGCAAAAGTCTAAAATATGATTCTCCTGCATATTAAAACCAACAATGTTAAAGTTTAAATCTACACAAATGTATTTTTATGTTTCTCTTCCTGTAAATGATGTTTTACCCCAAAGTAGCAAAGAGGAAACACACACACACACACACACACACACACACACACACACCCCACCAGCAGTGAAATGATCTTGACTCCTTGGTGCTACCACTAATAACTAACAGCATAATTAAGTTATAGAAGAAAAGTTAAGGTTAAAACATGAATTAATAAGAAGCTAAAGATAAGTTAAACCACCCAGACTACCCCGCTCCATCCATCATCTTCATCTGCTTATCTGGGTAAGGACGTGGGGGTGCAGCTCCAACATGGGACCCCAAACTCTCCTTCCCGAGCCCCATCAACCAGCTCCGACTGCAGGGGATCCGGCGTTCCCAGGCCAGGTTGGAGATATGATCCCTCCACCTAGTCCTGGGTCTTCTCCGAGCCTCCTCCCAGCTGGGACGTCCCTCCACCTAGTCCTGGAGTCTTCTCGAGCCTCCTTCAAGCTGGACGTCCCTCCACCTGAGTCCTGGGTCTTCTCCGAGCGTCCTCCGAGTTGGACGTCCCTCCACCTGATCCTGGAGTCTTCCCGAGGCCTCTCCCAGTTGGGCGCCCCCCACCCGTCCTGGGAGCCCATTTCGGCCTCTTGTGCCCTGGATCTCGTTCTTCGCCACCAGGACCTGTACACCACCAGGACCTGTACACCACCAGGACTCACAGCGTGCTGGAAAGATTGTGGCTATAAAACTTGAATTTCTTAACCTTCTTACATTTAGAGATTTTATTTTTATGAACCTTTATTAAACCAGATTAGTCTCATTGAGATATAAATCTCTTTTCCAGAGACCTGGCTGAGATAGCAGAACAAACCAGGTACATGGAACAAAAATCACAAAACACAAAAGACAAAGACAACTCAAGTGCATTTATATTATTAAAAGTGTCATTAATTAAAACATTTGCATATGTGAATGGACTCCTGTTCTCTGGTTTTAACATAACCTTTAAAGTCATTTAAGGAAATTAGACGCTGTAGTCTGAGGGTTTTGAGTGAGTGACATGCACCGACAACACCAAACTAATTCCTACAAAATAGCGTAGCTTCAATGAAGCTTTTAGTGCTAGTGATGCTGCTGTGGAGAATCAACCGTCCCACTGCTGTCCTCTAGTGTCTCCAACAACACCCGGTTCAAACTGTCCTGCTGACGTCACAATAACACCTCCATGCATCATCCAGGCTCTGTTCTTCCCAGGTGGATTACACCTGTTCTCAGTGGCTTTGGTACATTTCTCACATCCCAACTGAAATCCTCCAAACTTCCCGTTCCATCTCCACATCATCGGGTCACTTCACATCAAAAAAGACGTTTCTCATTTCTTTGAACAAGCTGCAAATGCTTTGGTACATCCATGCAGATGATTGTGTTCAATTCTCTGCTGTCTCCTACATTATCACCTGCTTATTGAGCCAAGGCCCCAGTGGGCCCTGTTTCCATCCAGGGGGGCAGTGTGGACATGGTGGAGCACTACAAATACCTGGGAGTGCACTTGGACAACAAAGTGGACTGGTCCAAGAACACTCAAGCCCTCTACAGGAAGGACCAAAGGTCTCTATTTTCTGAGGAGGCGGAGGTCCTTCAACATCTGCAGGACCATGCTGATGATGTTGAGGAGTCTGGGGGCAGTGCTATCCTGGTTGCAGGTGCATGCTGGGACAGCAGGCTGAGGTAGCGGACGTAACAGACTCAAACTGATCCGCAAGGCCAGTGACGTTGTGGGGAGCTGGACTCTCTGTGGGTGGTGTCAGAGAGGAGGACGCTGTCCAGACCACATGTCTTCTTGGACAATGTCTCCCCCACTCCATCAGCGGAAGACTTATTCTCCCATGCACCACAGGCGCTACAGGAAGTCCTTCCGGCCTGTGGCCATCAACCATTATAACTCCTCCCTCTAAGTGTCTGCACACACACAGTTTGAAACTGGACAATATTATCTGTATATTATCTGTATAATATCTATATATTATCTGTATATTATCTGTATATTATCTGTATAATATCTGTATATTATCTGTATATTATCTGTATATTATCTGTATATTATCTGTATAATATCTGTATAATATCTGTATATTATCTGTATATTATCTGTATATTATCTGTATAATATCTGTATATTATCTATGTAATATCTGTATATTATCTGTATATTATCTGTATATTATCTGTATATTATTGGTATATATCTGTATATTATCTGTATAATATCTGTGTATTATCTCTATATTATCTGTATATTATCTGTGTATTATCTGTATATTATCTGTTTGTGCAATAACACCGGCTTAAATTATAATGTGCAATATTCTGCTTCTACTTATTGATTATTACTGTTCACCATTAACTATGTAAATACCGTACATATCCACACTCCTTATATTTCCTTTATTGATATTTCTACTCTGATATTTCTATACTCTTGCAGCTGTAACACAACATTTCGGGGGTTGATGAAGTATTTCTGATTCTGATTCTGACACTTAACCCCTTGTTGGTCCAGAGGCGTCCAACCTCTGACATATATAGCAATAGTTAGTCTCTTTGGATAAAAGCACCAGCTAAATGACATGTAGTAATAATAATAATAATGTAATAATCTAGTTAACTATGAGGCTCCAAACGAACCATTAGCTGACTAACTTTACTCTCACACTGAGACTTTCACTGAAGAAACATTTTCAATGCAGGACTTTTACTGTAACAGTGTATTCTTAAAGTACTTTTACTGCAGTAAAGGATCAGAATACTTTCTGCAACACTGCATACAAGAAACAAGAAAAGACTAGAAACAGAAATAAAGAAACATAAGACGTGTAGTTAGAAGCAGTGAGTGGCTGCAGCCTCCAGAGGACAGCAGAGTCAAAGGAACAACAGGGATCTGACACCAGACCAAGAAAACCCAGAGACCATATCCAGAGGGTAACGAGGTCACGAGAGGCAGGTGACAAGAGGGCTGGAAACAGGTGGAAAACATCAGGTAATCACAAGAGAGGAAGACACAGGAAGTAGAACTAAAGACAGGACGGGACCGAGACCAGACTTCAAAATAAAGAGGAGAGCAGCGTCAAAGTAACAACAGACGTGAGGATCATTTTCATTTTTATTATAAGGATCCACATTAGCTGTCGCCTAGACAACCGCGTCTTCCTGGGGTCCAAAACAACAGTAATTCAGAAAATATTAAAACATTTCATGACACATACAGGAAAGAAAAGAAACATGAACTGGAATAAGTAGAAAACAAAATACTTTCTATATTTTTGATTTCATCTTGATCATTAAGAACAGGTTGTTATTTCCAATGGGGGGCTGACACGTGGCTCCGCCCCTCAGGAAAGGAAGGAGGGCTAGATACACAGATATACAGCTTCAATGACATAAAATACCATTTAAAATACAACACAGACAGCAGGAGACACAGAGAGGAACACACAGGTACATGGTGACGACATCAAGGAAAGAGCCCAAAATAATCTGGAACCATAACACAGGGGCTGAGAGTTAACATAGGCAGCTCACACAGACTAATGGATAGTTAATACAACACAATACAATAAGAAAAGAAATATGGTAAATGTATTCAAAATGACATGAAAATCTAAAATGAGTTAACATGTCTTCTTTCAGATTAGTGGAAAGAAAACATTTATTTTACTACACTTTACTAACTTCTTCTAAATCTACCAAAACACATGTTACCATGGTAACATGATAACATGGTAACATGGAGGCTCTAGTTCTGCTTCTAGAGGTGCAGATGTGTTTTGAGGGGGCAACAAGATGACTTGTTTGTCTCTGTGGTTTGTGTTCTGTCGCTCTGATCAATGATGACACATGTAACTCTTATTTCTTGAAAATATGATCGACTTCTTACAAGTTGATGTGTATGTATAATAAAAGTATTACTACACATTCTTAGTAGTAATATCCACTGTTTTATTAATCAGAGTTTTAGTTAACGATCATTTATGATCTAACCTGCTCTCTGCTTCTGGTTCCTCAGATTCCCGAGTCACCACAGCAGGTCCAATTAATATTTAAAATAAGTCATAGGGCGTCAAATATATGAAAAAAATCATATTAAAGCATGTTGAAAAAATGTGAAACAAGTCATAGAATAGTATGTAGAAAAATGTATTTAAAAAGTCATAGTATAATGTAGAGCAATTATGAAAATTCATAGAATATATCAAAAAAGTCATAGTACAGTATGTGGAAGAAATATTTAAAATTATAATATGTAGAAAAAATGCAAAAATCATAGTATAATATGTCAAAATCATTAAAAAAAGTAATTGTATAGTATGTAGAATTTTTTTGAAAAAGTCATAGTATGTACAAAAAAAGAAGTCATAGCTAATATGTGAAAAGTTATGAAAATTCATAGAATACTATGTTAAATAAGTGTAGTATAGTATGTAGAAAAACTCTGTTCAGTATGTTGTACTATGGTAAAATACTAAAGTATTTGTACACATTTATTCCTTTTATGTTTGCTTCATTCTTAAAATAAACAGAACTATAACTTATGTGATGCTGTGGTTTTGGTTGTTTTTATTCAGTAAATATTGTTTTCTTGTTGATTTGAGCTGTTTCTTCTCAGATTAATAACCAGATCCGAGCTGAGAGAGGCCCTGAGCGCTGGAATCAAACCCCAGTCCCTGAATGATGGTCTAACCCGAGTGGATGGCTGGAACTGTCATTGTGTTGTTGATGTGAGAAAGGCTGCAGAGCAGAAACCCACACAGCCCGTCTGCTGCAGGAAAGGAAGTGGGGACTCGCTGTCAACAGGTTTGATGATTTCTAATAACCACTGAGAACAGATTCATATCTGCTGCTGCTGGAAACACTCAGGAGCTCCTCTTCCTCTCTGCAGCGGGGGGGCTTTTTCCCACTGAGCCCTCCACCCAAACACAGTTTAACTGAGCCCAGAGAGCAACAATGATGACCCCCCCGGAGGTCACGTCCATGGACTTTATTCATGGAGATTTTAGCGTTCAAAGGTGAACTTTCCAGTTTCTACTTGGATTTGATGAGAGTCCTCGTACAAACACGACAACACACATGAGTTTGATGTCTCAGTGATATAGAGTTTACACACACACGCATACACTCCCACACACACACACACACACACACACACACACACACACACACACACACACACACATATAGATAAACCCGTTTATCTGACCTCGTAAGTCCAATGACAGGCAGCAGCCTGATGGGATCCACCCTTTCTAAAGGGTCTAGAGACATGATTTGATTGCTAAATTATTATAATTTACTGTGAACACGAACATGACTTTAAATATCAAACACTCATATAAATTATAAATCTGAGTTTTGTTCCCCGAGGACTACACTTCCTGTCCGTCCTGGGCACCAGTCATGTTATGTCTGTTACATCCAATCATCACCACTGCTGGGCACTGCACAGCTCCTGACAAGCATGTTGTTAGATTGAAACAACACATTAGAGGTTATTCTTTAAATATCCTGAATTTAAACAAGATGATTTCACTGTACATTTGTAAGCAAATCTCTGGAATGCACAAAAGAAACCCAACATGGCCCATCATGGCAGTAAAGGCTACGAAGATCTCAGCTGTGACTTAGAGCAGCGAATATGGAGACCTACAAGTCTGTCAGATATCCTGTTGACATAATTCCCACTGCAAGCAAGAAAATAAATTGATATTAAATTGATATTTGAGATGAATTGATGAGCAGAAATCAGTGGGCACATTTGCAGATGGTGGACAGTCTCTTGTTTCTGAGGATCATCAGCAGGGAGAGTCCACAGCAGTACACCAGACTCTTCACTATCAGCTGTGTACAGCAGACAGAACAACTTCACCCTGCACTGCAACTGGAAGGCCACTGTCACACACACACACACACACACACACACACACACACACACACACACACACACACACAGAAGTATGTTCTACTATGTACATTTCATCAGAACATCATCAGATTTTTATAGATATAATTTGGACTTTTCTGGACGGGACAACCATCTTCAAATGAAAACGGGGTCGGCTCCAATTGAAATAAATGTCAAAGGCCATTATTAAATACACACATGTCAGGGCCCCACTAAGCTTCTCAGTTATGGAGCCAGGACAGTGTCTTTAAATGTTGGCATTAGAAACTAAAGCTGAAGGCCAAAGGAAACGTTGTTATTGGAGGAGAGGCAGCAGGTGGTCTTACAGTCAGCTCGCTGCAGAGCTAGCTGGTCTGGTGGGTCTCTCTGGAGTAGAGGCTGCTGGAGCTGGAACCTCTGGAACAGAAACCAGTGAAATGGTTGGAGTTACAGTGACAAATGGCAGTCGTCTCCTCCTCTGCGCTCTTTGACAGCATCTCCACATGGAGCTGAATCCCTGCTGAACACCGTCACCGAGCCTCCATTACAGTCAGCTGGGTGTTGCTATGGTTGTTGTACAAAAGCAACAGTTTGCAAGGCTGCTGTAGAGATGACGACTTTTCAGGAAGCTGATTGAAGGAAGGAAAGATGGAGGCTGTGTTCACGTAATCCAGCAAGTCCACCACCGCTGGAATATAACTATGTTGCATGGCTGCATGTAAATGGAATATTAGTGGAATATTCTCTTTATTTAGACATGTCAACAGCTTAGTCAGAATATTGTCTTTTTCAGAATGAGAGATAAAATCGAGTTATTAAGTGAATTTAAGTAGTCAGTACTGAACACAGTCACCGAGCCTTCGTTACCTTGTTCTGTTTGGGCCTCCACTGTCCCCCCCTCATGGTGGACGTAGCAGCGGTATTTATACGTGCTGCTCTCTTGCTGATGGATCAGCAAGATGGCGGCGGTGCGTCCCGACTCTCTGATCTCCAGCTGCTCCCCCTCAGCAGGGGGCAGCTCCTCCAGAGGACCGTCCTCCCTTCGTCTTTTCCAGGAGAACTGGACCAGAGGAGGAAACATGGCTGAGGCCAGACACAGCAGGCTCTTCCCCTCCAGGGGGGCTCTGGGTGCTGCTGGGTACACGCTCACCACGGGCTTCACTACCGGCTCATCTGAAGTTTGACAGCAGCAACAAGCAGCACAGACACACATTCACACAGTCAACAGCAGCTCCCAGCACGGCATTCAGTCTGATCCTGGAAACTACATGGACTCTGATCCCTAAAGTCCTCATCAATACAGCCCAGAGTTCCCTCCATCTACTGGATCACCTTCATATGAACCACACCACGCCCAGCTCACGCAGCACGGTTATATGGGAATAAAGACAATTATGGATCTGGCAGTTCATTAAGACTATGTACAACGTCAATTTTCACATTTAATACTTGAGCAAATTGGAATGATTACAATCTATATAACATATTTTAATTAACTACAACAGTCTGTGCTATCTATGTGCCTACTACCTGGTACACATCCTCATACACACACATTGGAAACGTCAGGAGTCAGTTGTTCAACATGGCCTCCAGGGAACAGTGTTATGATAGGTGTGTGTGTGAGTGTGTGTGTGTGTGTGTGTGTGTGTGTCAGATCTTTTTACTATGGTGATTTCCTCAGAGAAGGATCTAGATATTTGTTTTCAATGTTTTCTATTGGCAGTTGGTGCGCTTAGCATTAAAACGTTAAGTCCAATAGACTCCACAGTTACATGTCTGCGATCTACATTTGATCTACATTTTGACCAAAATATGTCTGAAGAGTGAAAACTGGAGGAGCGTGAATAATTTGTTTAAAAATCTTTCAGAGAATTGTACCAACCCCCATCCTCTCAGTGTCAGAACCTGTTGCTATGGTCAGAGAAGGATCCAGATATTTCCTACATTTTGACCAAAAATGATGTCTGAAGAAACTGGAAGAGAGAGAGCAATTTGTTTGTGAAAAAAAATCTGTGAATCGTCCTCCAGCTGCATGGTTTTTTCATAGTTTCTATCAGCAGTTGGTAGATCACAGCCAACAATTTAAGTCCAATAGACTCCATAGTTACATGTCTGCGCCCGGCACAAGATTTCCTACTTTTTCCTAATTTGACCAATAATGAAGTCTGAAGACTGAAAACTGGAGGCAAGAGAGCAATTTGATTGAAAAATTTCAGAGAATCGTACTGCAGCCCCCTCTGTCCTCCTCTAGCTCTGAACCATTCCACCACATACACACACATTGGAAAATCTGAGACCGTCTGATAACGGGACGATACATAAACGGTGATTTTGGAGAAACCGTGCTTGATATCTAAATGCCCATTCAGCCCAATAAACGCCAAAGTCTTGTCTTCGGTGTAACCTTTTAATCATGTTTCTACGTTAAAGTATGGCGACACAGCACGGTCCCAAGAGGGGTTTTGAGCGATGTTGAGGGATTTCCCAAACATTTCCCATTCAAGTCTATGAGAAATTATTTGCCTTTTTTTTGCAGATTTTGTGAAAACCGCGTGGCAAATCTCATTGAAAAGTCATAGCCCACCATTCCCAATCATTACACACGTTTTGATGTATTGTGTGTGCGCGTGTTGGCAACGCTCCGGGACTAGTAGCGGGACAAAAAACAGGCGGAATAATAATAAGTATGGGCAATAATAGTCATTGCACCGATTGCTGCTATTGCAGCAATGAAACATACAGTTTAAGCCATTTAACCTTCCCATAACTTTAATATTTTACTATATACATATCAAGGTGTTATTATAGATAGATTATTGCAGGGCTAAACGTCTTTGTGAATGTCTGTTAACAACTCATTGCCGTCATCCTGAAGCGCGTATGAGCGGCTGAACAGTATGTTTTTCCATTTATATCATGTTTCTATTGTGGAATATGTCTTTCACTAGGTTTTTACGTGGGTTAGACCACTGGACATCCAAATAACGCCCCCATCTTTCTAAAACTACTTTTCCATGTCTCTGCCATAAATTATTGTATAAACAATAAACACAGATATTTGTGCATTTACTGAAAATCCATGGAGTTACAGCCAGGTCGGTGACATGTGCCCTTACAGCCTGTTTTGCTTCAACAAAAACAAAGATTTATATAATTTATATTTTAAAAATTACTTTCTCTCCGGTAAGTTTAGTAATAGTAATTAGATTTTCAGTATGAACTTTCACTCATCTATGACACTGTTCATGATGTTATACATTTCATATAAAGATCAAATATAACAAGTTATTTGAGTCTTAGTTCTTATTTGATAACAACTAATGAAAAACTATTTGTATCGGAGCAAATACAGATTGACTTCAAAGGAGTAGAAATCATTTTTACGTCAAAATTCTCAACATTAAAGCGTGAATGATTTTTATAATATATCAAATTTAAATAAAAACTGAAAGTTAATAAAAGGGCCATCTTGATCCCTGATTGGAAATTAACTTAATAATTATAAAATGTACTTTCACAGAAAGAAAGTGTTGTAGAGTTAACTTATTAAAATGATCTTTTCATGAAATACATTTATCATTTTATTACTACAATAAGCTACATATAACATATATTTATCATCTTATATTTTACTCTAAGAGCTTCAGAAACAAATCAATATATCAGTAATTTCATAGTTTTTCACGACAATTTCACCTTTAATACACAATTTTATTAAATGTTCAGATTATGTTAATAATCAAATACTATTTATTTAAAATGGGCTAACATGCATCTAAATCTCTCTCTCTATATATATATGTATAAATGTACATGTATTTTACATATCATTGTGTACATACAGTATAAATATATAAATTAGTAGCATACACTTTATTTGTTGTAATATCATATTCAGTATCTCTGTCTTCATCTATAAATATTTCTTCCACTAAAAGACAAATGTACCATCATATAAAATACAATTGCCTTTAAAATTATTTTATTTATTATACTAAACAATGTAATTAAAGTTCTTCTCTTTACCAAATACTTGTTCCGACATATATTAGGTTATGTTTATTAAGCCTGTTTTGCTTCAACAAAAACTACAAAATAACATTTATATAATTTATATTTTAAAAACAGATAGAAATCACTGTCTCTCCGGTATGTTTAGAAATAGTTATTAGATTTTCAGTATGAACTTTTACTCATCTATGACACTGTTCATGATGTCTTATACATTTCATATAAAGATCAAATATAACAAGTTATTTGAGTCTTAGTTCTAATTTGATAACAACTAATGAAAACTATTTGCATCGGAGCAAATACAGATTGACTTCAAAGGAGTAGAAATCATTTTACGTCAAAAAATCGTGAATTAAAGCGTGAATGATTTTTATAATACATCAAATTTAAATAAAATCTGCAATTTAATAAAGGGCCATCTTGATATCTGATTGGAAATTACCATAATAATTATAAAATGTACTTTTACACAAAGGAAGTGTCATAGAGTTAATTTATTAAAATAAATTACATATTTATCTTTTCATGAAATTCATTTATCATTTTAATTACTACAATAGGCTACATATAACATATATTTATCATCTTATATTTGACTAAGAGCTTTAGAAACAAATCAATATATCAATAATTTCATAGTTTTTTCACAACAATTTCACCTTTAATAAACAATTATAATATGTTCAGATTATGTTAATCATCAAATACTATTTATTTAAAATGCGATAACATGCATATGAATCTCTCTCTCTCTCTCTGTATATATATATATATATATATGTGCTGTTATATATGTGTGTATGATATATATAAATTAGTTGCATGCATTTTATTTATTGTAAAATCAAATTAAGTCTCTCTGTGTCTTGATCTCTCTCTCTCTCTCTCTCTCTATATATATATATATATATATATAAATATAAATATATATATATATATATATATATATATATATATGTATGTATGTATGTATGTATCTTCCACAAAAGACAAATGTACCATCTAATAAAATTTTTATTTTATTTTATTTATTTAACCTTTATTTAACCAGGAAAGTCCCATTGAGATTACTAATCTCTTTTCAAGGAGTCCTGTACAACAATACAATTGCCTTTAAGTTATTTTATTTATTATTATATTGTATATGACATTTAATATATTTAACATCTTATATTTTACTCTAACTGCTTACGAAACAATTTTTTTACCTTTAATACACAATTACAATAACATGTTCAGATCATGTTATTTAATAATTATTGTAATATCATATTCAGAATCTCTGTGTTTTCATGTATAAATATATCTTCCATTAAAAAACAAATGTCCTCATATAAATTACAAAAACTTTTAAAAAGGATATATTAATTATCCTAAACAATATAATTAAAGTTCTACTCTTTACCATAACATGTTCTGACATATATTAGGTTATGTTTACCATCATATTTGATCTTATTGCTGATTATCTGAGAGGATCACAGACTGTATGTTTCTAACATTTCATCAAACCTTTTCTATAAATCAGTTTCATCTGCTGCAGAAATAAAGAATAACTGGAGCTGTGCCGTGAGATTTCAACATGTTTCCAGGAACTATGAACCTGTTTTATGTAGTTTAAGAACATTTTACAGTCCCCTCTACAGCCTACAGACGTGTTCTGACATTTTTATTCATTATTTAACTTTTATTTTGAACCCAACTCAAGGAATTTGGTGTTTTTCAGCATAGTGCAGAGTTGATCTAATGCTGCTTAAAATGGTTCCTATCCCTTAGAAACAACAACTGATTATTTAGGAAAATGTTTCTTTATGTACAGCATCAAACCAAAAATACTGGAAGTATTTAACGTAGTGGTAGTACCGTTGGATCCTTTTAAAGTCAAACCTTGCTTAAAAAGTTCTTCAGATATTAATGCAATCGCTGCACGGCTGCAAGAATTCTCTTCTAATGAAGAAACAACTAACATGTGAAGCCTGAAGCAGCAGAAACTCATTAAAACACATTTTCATCTGTTCATTAAAATAACTGAAGGACATTAAATGTTAATTCTTACCAGTTACAACCAGTTTTGTTCCAGAGCCAAAGATGTCGTACACTCTGCGTCCTCCCACAGTGAAACTGAGTGATACAAAAACCTGTCTGCAGCTGAGAGCGTCTGCTGAGGTGAACCAGTCCAGATTATGAACCAGTTTCATATTCCAGCTCCATGATGTTTCTCTAATGTTCATATTAACATGACTGTCTCTTCCTTTCTGTCCTTTTTAGACACACTAGCAGAGTGTCTCTGTGGATCGTTGGTTCAGGCGTTCATGTTCCTCAGAGGATGAATCCTACTGACTTTGATACGTTTTAATCCAGTAACATCATCAGATCACATTTTTATATTGTTCATTATTATAATATGTATTACTATAATAATGTAAAACATCTGTGTGTTGCAATGTTGTCTTGTTTTTATTTGAAGTAGAATGACTTGTGATCCTCTATCTTCATAAATAATTGCTGAACTTATGATCAGAAATGTTAAAGCTGAAATTAAAGTTATTAGATGAAAGGTTTGATGTTATTTAATTATTCATTCAAAGTGATTTCAGCCCTAACTATCATTACAGCCCTGTGGACACATCCACAGTCAGCCCCCAGCCAGCTAGCAGCCATCCACTATCATTACAGCCTGGGGACACATCCACAGTCAGCCCCCAGCCAGCTAGCAGCCGTCCTATCATTACAGCCTGGGGACACATCCACAGTCAGCCCCCAGCCAGCTAGCAGCCATCCACTATCATTACTTCCCCAACCGGGACACATCCACAGTCAGCCCCCAGCCAGCTAGCAGCCGTCCACAATCATTAAAGCCCTGGGACACATCCACAGTCAGCCCCCAGCCAGCTAGCAGCCATCCACTATCACAAAAGCCGAACCTGGGACACATCCACAGTATGCCCCCAGCCAGCTAGCAGCCGTCCATTGCAATGTAGTTTTGTTTTCATGTGAAGAGCGAGTGCTGATCCTCAGCTAACTGCTGAACTTATTAATCATTCATTCAAAGAGATGTCAGTGTTTGGATATATATATATATATATATATATATATATATATATATATATATATATATATATATATTATAGGCAGTGACACCAGAGGGCCAAGCACCAGCTACTGGTGGATAGAACAGTCACTCGAGACTGCAAGACCAGGCAGACCAATCTGTGCACTGCCTGGATTGACTACAAGAAAGCCTACGACTCAATGCCACATACATGGATACTGGAATGCTTGGAGATGTACAAGGTCAACAGGACACTAATAGCCTTCATCAAGAACTCAATGAGGCTGTGGAAAACAAGACTGGAAGCCAACTCAAAGCCAATTGCACAAGTCACCATCAAGTGTGGCATATACCAAGGCGATGCACTATCCGCTGCTGTTCTGCATAGGCCTGAACCCCCTCAGCCAGATCATCACAAAGACTGCTACGGATACCGATTCCGAGGCGGAACAATCATCAGTCACCTCCTCTACATGGATGACATCAAGCTGTATGCCAGGAATGAGCGAGACATCGACTCACTGATCCACACGACCAGGATCTACAGCAACGACATTGGAATGTCGTTCGGACTGGACAAGTGTGGACGCATGGTATCAAAAAGAGGGAAGATGATCAGAACTGAGGGAATCAAACTACCAGAAGGCCACATTGCAGATGTTCAGGATAGCTACAAATACCTGGGGTGCCACAGGCTCTTGAAACCATGAAGGCAGCAAGGAAGACGGCCACAGCCAAATATCTACAAAGAGTGAGGCAGGTCCTGAAAAGTCAGCTGAATGGGAAAAACAAGATCCGAGCGATCAACACATACGCCCTGCCAGTCATCAGATACCCCGCTGGTATAATAAACTGGCCAAAGGAGGAGATAGAGGCTACTGACATCAAGACCAGAAAGCTCCTCACAATGCAGGAGTTTCACCCCAAATCCAGCACCCTGAGACTGTACACCAAGCGTAGCGAGAGAGGCCGAGGGCTAGTGAGTGTCAAGACCACTATCAAGGATGAAACAACGAAGATCCAGGAGTACATCGGAAAGATGGCCCCCAAAGATGAAGGGCTTAGTGAATACCTCAGGCAGCAGAAACCCGAAGGTGAGGACAAGGAAGATGAAGAACCATCATGGAGGGACAAGCTGCACCGTGTACCACAGACAAATAGAAGAAGTGGCTGATATCAAGAAATCCTACCAGTGGCTGGAAAAGGCTGGACTGAAGGACAGCACAGAGGCACTAATCATGGCAGCACAAGAGCAGGCACTCAGTACAAGATCAATAGAGGCTGGGATCTACCACACCAGGCAGGACCCCAGGTGCAGACTGTGCAAGGATGCCCCTGAGACAGTACAGCACATAACAGCAGGGTGTAAGATGCAGGCAGGAAGAGCGTACATGGAATACATAACCAGGTAGCTGTCATAGTGTAGGAACATCTGCCGAGTATGGGCTGGAAGTCCCAAGGTCAAAATGGAAGACACCTCCTAAGGTAGTGAGAAGGCCGAGCTAAGATCCTGTGGGACTTCAAGATCCAGACTGACAAACTGGTGATGGCTAACCAACCAGACATCGTGTTGATGGACAAACAGCAGAAGAAGGCAGTACTGATAGATGTGGCGATCCCAAGCGACAACATCAAGAAGAAGGAACACGAGAAGCTTGAGAAATACCAAGGGCTGAAGAGGAGCTAGAAAAGATGTGGAAAGTAAGAGCAACAGTGGTGCCGGTGGTAATCGGAGCACTGGGGGCTGTGACCCCAAACTGGGAGAGTGGCTCCAGCAGATTCCAGGTAAAACATCAGAGGTCTCTGTCCAGAAGAGTGCAGTCCTAGGAACAGCTAAGATACTGCGCAGAACCCTCAAACTCCCAGGCCTCTGGTAGAGGACCCGAGGTTGAGGATGACACATACCACCCCAAAGGGGTGAAGGGGATTTTTTTTTATATATATATATACATATAAGCAGTAATCAGAGCAAGGGAAGTACTTTGAAGAAACTAGAATATAAGACATGTTTTCAGTTATTTCACACTTTTTTGTTAAGTACATAATTCCACGTGTGTCCATTCCTAGTTTTGATGCCTTCAGTGATAATCTATAATGTAAATAGTCATGAAAATAAAGGAAATGCATTGAATGAGAAGCTCTGTCCAAAATAGTGGCCTGTACTGTATACAGATAATTAATAATTAATAATATTAAATCCGAAGCGTGACACTCAGATCCACAAACCTGCCTCTCGCTGTGAGAAGACAGTATCGCGACACCCCCCTTCCAACTCCCAGAGTTATCCTTCCTGTCCAGATCACATCGCTACGTGACACATGAAACTATATTGATGAGGACCGGCGAGTTACATCGGCCGTCCGAGAGTAGATACCAGGCAGACACACAGCTGACAACCTGCAGGTGGAGACGCTGGAGATACACGCCACTGGTCGCTGTGGACTTGTGTCAGTCTGGCAAGCGATTTTAGGAAAGTGGCTGCATGTGACCCACAATGTCCAAAACATCAATGCTGGTACGAGCCTACAGCCGTCCGCGGACACAGAGCGCCTAAAGTGTCTGAGCCTCCCGAGCGGTGAACTGAGACTCCGTTTCCTGGATTTTTTTGGAAGGCCGCTGCAGGAAATCACACCTTACTAGCTAATTAATGAGCCTGAGGTAAACACTAGCTATCAGTTAGCAGAAGGCTAACTGATAGCTAGAGTGATTGGTGAGTGTTAATGTCGGACTCTGTCCATTTACTTTGTAAATCAATGTAAGAGATGTTGATTGAAGAAGAATGTTCAACATGCTCGGATCATCTCCACAATGGAGTTTAGTGTTCTAGCTTTGGCTATTTCTACATTTTATTTAGGCATATTGGTAATAACTGTCTAGTTAATATTGTTCTCTGGTGTTCAGTTTATACAGGCTTTTCAAATGTGAGCCAAAATCGTGATACGAAAGGGTTTGGTGTACCATCATAGCCTAATATATATATATATATATATATATATATATATATATATATATATATATATATATATATTCAAGAAGTGTAATCAGTTACTTATTGGTTATTACAACTTAAAAGTAATATTACCTTACACATTACTTGTGAAAGTATTTACTTATGGTACTTAGTATGTTCATTCCTACCCATTACTGGGGAAAGTCTCCTAATAATATAAGAGTAATATATGACTTAGTAATGCGTTAACACTGTTTGTGACTCTGGCTGAGATGGAGGAGAAATATGTGAACCTGGGCTGTGGTTGGCTGATCTCTTCCTGTCACAAACACTGGTTGACATCTGTTCATCTGGAGGTTTTTGTTCAGGCTGCAGGGATCAGGTCTCACTGTGGGGAACAACCTTTGAGCAGGAGCAGTAGTAGGAGGCTGAATGATTGAGTTTAACTTTCTGGATCTGCAACTCACAGCCGTTCTGATTATTCACAGCTGAGAAATCATCTTTCTGAGGATGATTGTATCCTGAATAAACTTCACCATTACTCTGGTCAATATAGAGAATAACTGTGAATGTTTCTGTGTCTCTCTTCTGGTACCAGAATACATAATCATCGTCACACAGCTCAGTGCCTCGACAGCTGAAGGAGACGTCTCACCAACTCTCCTGGTCAATGTTAAATCGTCCTGAATCAGCTGTGTTGCCATGGCAGCCAGCGCTGTAGAGAAACAGACAGGTAGATGAAGGTGAGTGGGACCCAGTGTGTGTTACAGGTGGAGTTTGTCGGCTCCTGATTGGCTGGAAACACTCACCTGAACCCAGACAGCACAGAGCAGCAGCTGGGAGGAGAAGCATGTTGTTCAGTGGTGTTTCCTGTGGTGGACCTGGGGAGAAGTGGCGCTCTGATGCAGCTGAGGCCAGACAAGGACGAGCTGTGAGATCAGACGAGGGCCACGTGGTCCTAACAGCTCCTCACATCTCCCATCAGCCCCTGCGGCGGTGCTTTTGGTACTTTTAGATAGACAACACTGGAAATACAAAACTCCTGAACTATGACTTTAACCCGTAAATGTCCCATTTGTGTAACTGAGTGTATATTAGACATAAAAGCTCAGCATCAGAATCAGAATCAGAATCAGCTTTATTGCCAGGTATGAGAAAACATACGAGGAATTTTTTTGAGCATCGTTGCTCACACTGTGCTTACATATAAAAACCAAAACAAAAATATATACACTAATATATACACAATATATACACACTCTAAACAGAACAAACAACATAGTGCAAGGATAGGAAATAGGATGATGAATAAATAACAAATAAGAGAGCTGTGAGAATGGGAATGATGAGTAAATAGTAAATAATAAATAATAAGTGAGATATGAGAATGATGAATAATACTAAATAAGTGGAATAATAAGTGGAACCAGTAACCAGGTGCTGTAGAGACAGTGATTACTGGGTTATTGACTAGAATTGAACCTGACACTGTGGGTAGGGAGTCAGCTGTTCATCAGAGAAATGAGAACTAATGTATTTAGTATCCTGTTGTTCAGTCTCTCCATTAAAGCTACGTGATGTTTGACTCAGGGAAATATTTGAATGGAACATTTCTACATGACTGCTGCTTCATTTTAGACACATTTCACCAACATCCAGCCGACAGAGTTGGTATTTCTGTAAACTTTGGGCCCTCCACTAGAATCTGAGATGAAGTTGAGAGGGTTAGTTTGTGAAGTCGAAGCCAGCGGAGGTCTCAGAAGAGTTTAATCCAGGTGTTGTTATCATATCTGAAGTAGTGGCTCCGGTGCTGCTCTCTGGAAGGAGATCAGGGCTCTGATCTCTACTTCCTCCATGTTGAGGTCAGCCACCAAATGAGACACTGAGAAACCACCACAGCTGCACGTCTGCCTGTAACAGCACTTGCTGGATCTGAAACAGGGGAACAAGTCCTCCAAATGAAATGACAGAATATTAATTTTTGTATCTGACCTTTAAAACGACACAGACGTGTTTCAAGGTTATTTGTCTCATGCATAGTCATACACTTCCAACCAGCAGAGAAATGAATTCCTGGACTCCTGTTCTCTGGTTTTAACGTAACCTTTAAAGTCATTTAAGGAAATTAGACGCTGTAGTCTGAGGGTTTTGAGTGAGTGACATGCACCGACAACACCAAACTAATTCCTACAAAATAAAGCGTAGCTTCCAATGAAGCTTTTAGTGCTAGTGATGCTGCTGTGAGAATCCAACCGTCCCACTGCTGTCCTCTAGTGTCTCCAACAACACCCGGTTCAAACTGTCCTGCTGACGTCACAATAACACCTCCATGCATCATCCAGGCTCTGTTCTTCCCCAGGTGGATTACACCTGTTCTCAGTGGCTTTGGTACATTTCTCACATCCCAACTGAAATCCTCCAAACTTCCCGTTCCATCTCCACATCATCGGGTCACTTCACATCAAAAAAGACGTTTCTCATTTCTTTGAACAAGCTGCAAATGCTTTGGTACATCCATCCAAATGATTGTGTTCAATTCTCTGCTGTCTCCTACATTATCACCTGCTTATGTCATGTTGATCAAATGTATTATAATGGGTCTTGAATAGTCTCACCCCCCCACAACATTTAGGCATTAGTTAACAGCATAAGTCTTTACATGCAAAAAACTGATTGAACAAGTTGTCATAATATGTCAACATACAGTATTTCTATACCTTTCATTTAGACTTTTTTTCTAAATAGGTCCTGAATTGGTAAAATGCTCCCTGGTGAACAAAGGTGCATCATGAACCGTCACCTGGCACTGCAGGTGCAGTTTTCCCTAAGGAGATTGCAAAAGATGGTGGACCCAAATACAGAGAGGAGGCCGGCAAAACGTTGAGCTGCAGAATTTAATAACAGAAAAAGCAACGTACAAAATGACCAAAGGAAGTACCGAGAAGGTCAAAAACTAATTCCAGGGATCACAAAGCGAGAACAGGAACACGAAACAAAAGCCAAACGAACCCGAAATAGAGAAAAAAAAACAAGGAACCAGACGAGAACTGCAACTGGGAGACCTGACACTACAAAGACCTGACCCAGGACAAGGAAGCACCAAGACTAAATCCAGGAGGGCTGGAAACAGGTGGAAAACATCAGGTAATCACCAGAGAGGGAAGACACAGGAAGTAGAACTAAAGACAACACAAGACAGAGACCAGACTTCAAAATAAAACAGGAAACAGAACATATACAAGACAAGACAATAATACCATAAAATAATCACAAGACATGACAGAACCGGGATGAGAAATAAACACAGGAAAACAGACTACCACAATAAAATAAGACAACAACACCAAACCATAACACTTTGTGCTGTGCGGTGCTGTCTTTTCTTTCTGTATCTCGATGACATGGTCTGTCAACAAATGACAAACAGTGAAAGCGTGAATTTGAATCTTGTCCAGTCTCTGGCAATCAACCTCCCACAACACTAAGGTGTAACCTACAATTCCCAATAGCTGTCATCAACACGTTACATAGTCTACATGAGAACATCCCTCCAGAGAACGCTGTTATATGGACAACATGACTAAGCAATGGGACTGTCTTCTCCTTCTGATGGCACTGCCATGTCCATCCATCCATCTTCATCCTCTTATCCGGTATCAGGTCTGGGGGGCAGCAGCTCCAGTAGGGGACCCCAAACTTCCCTTTCCCGAGCCACATCAACCAGCTCCGACTGGGGGTCCCGAGCGTTCCCAGGCCAGGTCGGAGATATAATCTTTCCACCTAGTCCTCATCACATCACTCCAGTTCTGAAGTCCTTACACTGGCTTCCTGTACCTCAAAGAATTGATTTCTAAGTTATTTTGCTAGTTTATAAATCACTAAACGGTTTAGGGCCAAAATACATTTCTGATCTACTAGTAGACTATGACCCCCCAGACCTCTAAGGTCTGGGACAGGTCTACTTTCTGTTCCTAGAGTCAGAACTAAACAGGGGAAGCAGCTTTCAGTTTCTATGCTCCTCATATCTGGAATAAACTCCCAGAAACCTGCAGGTCTGCTGCTACTCTCAGTTCTTTAAATCAATGCTGAAGACCTTTCTTTTTGATGTTGCCTTTCTTTAAATGATGTTCATTTCTTTAATGTTTAATTTCTTATGCTGCACTGTAACTTTTATTCTTGTGTTTTATGTATCAATGTTTTTATTTTTATCGGTTTTTATTTTTATTTTTTAACTGTTTTTTAACTGATTTTGTGTAAAACACTTTGAATTGCCCTGTTGCTGAAAAGTGCTCTACAAATAAAGCTGCCTTGCCTTACCTTGCCCCCCCCCCTGCTCCGGTTCTCCGACCAATCTCCTGCTCCATGGTCCCCTCACTTGCAAACAAGACCCCAAGGTACTTAAACTCCTTTACTTGGGGTAAGGACTCACTCCCTATGCCATGTTCATCCACACAGATTTACCTTTGACAGATGAACCAGGGATTCTGAGACTGGCTTTTGCAGCTGTTTTGCTATTTGTTCAAATGGTTTTGAGAAAAGCACTTACTGCTTTGCAAATGTCGAGGATGATTGGAGAATGTACCAAAGCAACTGAGAGAAACTGGAACAGACGACGTGTTCAGTCTCTGAGAACTTCAGGTTTCTATCAGAGCTTGTAGAAGTACTGGTAGTAAAATGTACTGTATTGTATCAGCTGCAGTAGAAATAGTATTTTAATGTCACTAATAGATCACAATATCTTTTTTAAATGTACTGAGTAGCATTTTTCTGCCTTTCCTGTTCACAGTCCGTGATGGGGGGGCCACTTCATGAATGAATGACATCATTGAAGAGTAGGACCTGATTGATCCTGGTCAGTCAACCAAACTATTTAAGGTTATGGTTGAATGGTGAATGTGGGAATTTACCTGATGCTGATGTTGTATTTTCTAGATAAGTTGTTGCTGGCGTGATGGTCGGGGTGCGGGACTCTTTCTAAGCTCCTGGTCTGCTCCTTTTGGTCACATCCTACACACCTGCCCGACAAAACCAAATGTGCAAAACCTTGTGGTCGCTACAAAGTCCAGGCTTGAATCTAAAAGAGACCTTAGACCATCAGGACTCTCTCACTGTGCAATTAACTAATTAATCATCTACTTACATACATACCTGGAGACAAACTGATCTTAACTGATAATTTATGCTAAAGGCATCTTTATAGCTAAAGGTTTTATTGTTATTGTTATCATAACAATGATTTCATAGGGGTCTGCGGGGGTGGGACCGTCTCAAGGAGACAAAGCTTGCAGGATCAGAAACTCTTTTAAATCCAAAGTTTAAAGAGTAACTGTAATGTGATGTTCTCTCCATTTTATATTTTTGTTGCTCTTTATCTTAATAATTGATTTTATTGCATTTTTGTTGTATGTTTTGCCTTTGTCTATTCCTTCTTCTTATTGTTATTATTACATACTAGACATTTTGACATGGTACTAGTGTGAATAATAAATTGCTGAATTCCATGTAGCTGCTTCAGTTTCAGGGTCCTGTGTTGTTCCTGTTGGCTGTCTCACCATGGTGGTTTATGGGAACACTTGAACACAATAGAGCCATCCTTCATGGTACACTCAAAGTCAAAATGTCTGCAGTGAGAAAGGCCTGTTGTCAGACAGCAGCCTTATCTGCCTGCAGCAGGGGCTGATGGGAGATGTGAGCTGTTAGGACCACGTGGCCTCGTCTGATCTCACAGCTCGTCCTTGTCTGGCCTCAGCTGCATCAGAGCGCCACTTCTCCCCAGGTCCACCACAGGAAACACCACTGAACAACATGCTTCTCCTCCCAGCTGCTGCTCTGTGCTTTCTGGGTTCAGGTGAGTGTTTCCAGCCAATCAGGAGCCGACAAACTCCACCTTTAAGACACACTGGGTCCCACTCACCTTCATCTACCTGTCTGTTTCTCTACAGCGCTGGCTGCCATGGCAACACAGCTGATTAAGGAGGATTTAACATTGACCAGGAGAGTTGGTGGAGACGTCTCCTTCAGCTGTCGAGGCACTGGGCAGTGTGACGGTGGTTATGTATACTGGTTCCAGAAGAGAGACACAGAAACATTCACACTGATTCTCTATATATACCAGAGTGATGGTCGAGTTTATTCAGGTTACAATCATCCTCAGAAGGTGATTTCTCATCTGTGAATAAACAGAACAGCTGGGAGTTGCAGATCCAGAAAGTTAAACCTGATCATTCAGCCTCTTACTACTGCGCCTGTATAAAGTTTCCTCCCCACAGTGAGACCTGATCCCTGCAGCCTGAACAAAAACCTCCAGATGAACAGATGTCAACCAGTGTTTGTGACAGGAAGAGATCAGCCAACCACAGCCCAGGTTCACATATTTCTCCTCCATCTCAGCCAGAGTCACAAACAGTGTTAACGCATTACTAAGTCATATATTACTCTTATATTATTAGGAGACTTTCCCCAGTAATGAGTAGTGGAAGGATTACAAGTTCCAAAACAGTCATTATATTACATTTATTAATCCAGTTAAGAATATGAATACATTTGCAATAACAAATTTCTTGTGATACTAAGTAATGTGTAAGGTAATATTACTTTTTAAGTAGTAATAGGCAAAAGGAGCAGCCAGCTACCACCAGACTCTGGAGCAGCCAGCTACCACCAGGCCCAGGAGCAGCCAGCTACCACCAGGCTCTGGAGCAGCCATCTACCACCAGGCCCAGGGGCAGCCAGATAGCACCAGGCCCAGGAAAGTCCAGCTACCACCAGGCCCAAGAGCAGCCAGCTACCACCAGGCTCTGGGGCAGCCATATACCACCAGGCTCTGGTGCAGCCAGCTACCACCAAGCCCAGGAGCAGCCATCTACCACCAGGCCCAGGAACAGCCAGCTACCACCAGGCCCAGGAACAGCCAGATAGCACCAGGCCCAGGAGCAGCCAGCTACCACCAGGCTCTGGAGCAGCCTGCTACCACCAGGCTCTGGACCAGCCATCTACCACCAGGCTCTGGAGCAGCCAGCTACCAGGCCCAGGGGCAGGAGCAGCCAGCTACAACCAGGCTCTGGAGCAGCCAGCTACCACCAGGCCCAGGAGCAGCCAGCTACCACCAGGCTCTGGAGCAGCCAGCTACCTAGAGCAGCTATCTACAACCAGGCCCAAGAGCAGCCAGCTAGCACCAGGCCCAGGAGCAGCCAGCTACCACCAGGCTCTGGAGCAGCCTACCACCAGGCCCAGGGGCAGCCAGCTAGCAGCAGGCCCAGGAACAGCCAGCTACCACCAGGCCCAAGAGCAGCCAGCTACCACCAGGCCCAGGATCATTAATAATAATATGATATTATCAGGGTACTTTCCCCAGTAATGAGTAGTGTAAGGGATTACAGGTTCCAAAACAGTCATTATATTACATGTATTAATACAGTTAGGAATATGAATGAATTGGCAATAACTAATTTCATATGATACTAAGTAATGTAAGGTAATATTACAGTAGTAATAGGCAAAAGTAGCAGCCAGCTACCACCAGGCCCAGCCAGCTACCCCAGGCTGTGGAGCAGCCAGCTACCACCAGGCTCTGGAGCAGCCTGCTACCACCAGGCTCTGGAGCAGAAATCTACCACCAGGCCCAAGAGCAGCCAGCTACCACCAGGCCCAGGAGCAGCTAGCTACCACCAGGCTCTGGAGCAGCCAGCTAACACCAGGTTCTGGAGCAGCCAGCTACCCAGAGCAGCTATCTACCACCAGGCCCAGGAGCAGCCAGCTGCCACCACGCTCTGGAACAGCCATCTACCACCATGCTCTGCAGCAGCCATCTAACACCAGGCTCTGGAGCAGCCATCTACCACCAGGCCCAGGGAAGCCAGCTAGAACCAGGCCCAGGAACAGCCAGCTACCACCAGGCCCAAGAGCAGCCAGCTACCACCAGGCTCTGGAGCAGCCATATACCACCAAGCCCAGGAGCAGCCATCTACCACCAGGCCCAGGAGCAGCCAGCTACCACCGGGCCCAGGAGCAGCCAGCTAGCACCAGGCTCTGGAGCAGCTAGCTACCACCAGGCCCAGGGGAAGCCAGCTAGAACCAGGCCCAGGAACAGCCAGCTACCACCAGGCCCAAGAGCAGCCAGCTAGCACCAGGCTCTGGAGCAGCCATCTACCACCAGGCCCAGGAGCAGCCAGCTAGCACCAGGCCAAGGAGCAGCCAGCTACCACCAGGCCCAGGAGCAGCCAGCTACCACCATGCTCTGGAGCAGCCATCTACCACCAAGCTCTGGAGCAGCCATCTACCACCAGGCCCAGGGGCAGCCAGCTAGTACCAGCCCCAGGAACAGCCAGCTACCACCAGGCCCAAGAGCAGCCAGCTACCACCAGGCCCAGGAGCAGCCAGCTACCACCAGGCTCTGGAGCAGCCATCTACTACCATGCTCTGGAGAAGCCATCTACCACCAGGCTCTGGAGCACCCATCTACCACCAGGCTCTGGAGCAGCCAGCTACCTAGAGCAGCTATCTACCACCAGGCCCAGGAGCAGCCAGCTACCACCACGCTCTGGAGCAGCCATCTACCACCATGCTCTGCAGCAGCCATCTAACACCAGGCTCTGGAGCAGCCATCTACCACCAGGCCCAGGGGCAGCCAGCTAGCACCAGGCCCAGGAACAGCCAGCTACCACCAGGCCCAAGAGCAGCCAGCTACCACCAGGCTCTGGGAAGTCATCTACCACCAGGCACTGGAGCAGCCAGCTACCACCAAGCCCAGGAGCAGCCATCTACCACCAGGCCTAGGAGCAGCCAGCTACCACCAGGCCCAGGAGCAGCCAGCTTTCACCAAGCTCTGGAGCAGCCAGCTAGCACCAGGCTCTGGAGCAGCTAGCTACCACCAGGCCCAGGAGCAGCCAGCTAGCACCAGGCCCAGGAGCAGCTAGCTACCACCAGGCCCAGGAGCAGCCAGCTAGCACCAGGCCCAGGAGCAGCCAGCTACCACCAGGCTCTGGAGCAGCCATCCACCACCGGGCTCTGGAGCAGCCAGCTACCAGGCCCAGGAGCAGCCAGCTACCACCAGGCTCTGGAGCAGCCATCTACCACCAGGCCCAGGAGCAGCCAGCTAGCACCAGGCCAAGGAGCAGCCATCTACCACCAGGCCCAGGAACAGCCAGCTACCACCAGGCCCAGGAACAGCCATCTACAACCAGGCTCTTGAGCAGCCATCTACCACCAGGCTTTTGAGCAGCCATCTACCACCAGGCCCAGGATCAGCCAGCTAGCACCAGGCCCAGGAGCAGCCAGCTACCACCAGGCTCTTGAGCAGCCTGCTACCACCAGGCTCTGGAGTAGCCATCTACCACCAGGCTCTGGAGCAGCCAGCTACCACCAGGCCCAGGAGCAGCCAGCTACCACCAGCCTCTGGATTGAATTCTAACA
The DNA here is from genome assembly GCA_013375575.1 of Percina caprodes. Classification (NCBI taxonomy): domain Eukaryota; kingdom Metazoa; phylum Chordata; class Actinopteri; order Perciformes; family Percidae; genus Percina; species Percina caprodes. Next base: position 47,880 of record JABXJD010001947.1, read on the forward strand.
GTTGTCCGATAGGCTGTCGGCTGTGTATCAACCTGACTTCTGTACAACACAACTCATGGTCCCAACTCCATTGATAAGGCAAGAAATTCCACTAATTAACCTGACAAGACCCAACTGTGAAGGAAACCATTTCAGGTGACTACCTCATGAAGCTCATTCGGAGAACACAGAAGGGTTAGCAGCGCTATCAAATAAGCAAAGGGGGTACTTTGAAGAAACAAGACATGGTTTCAGTTATTTCACACTTTTTGTTAAGTACATAATTCCTCATGTGTTCATTCATAGTTTTGATGCCTTCATTGCATTGAATGAGAAGGTGTGTCAAACGTTTTGGCCTGTACTATGTATTTTAAAATGTAATGTTCAAATAAACTACTACTATTGGTCATGACATACAGACATTATAAATTCATAACAATGGAGAATATAAAATGTGATCTGATGATGTTACTGGATTAAAACGTATCAAAGTCAGTAGGATTCATCCTCTGAGGAACATGAATGTCTGAACCAACGATCCACAGAGACACTCTGCTAGTGTGTCTAAAAAGGACAGAAAAGAAGAGACAGTCATGTTAATATGAACATTAGAGAAACATCATGGAGCTGGAATATGAAACTGGTTCATAATCTGGACTGGTTCACCTCAGCAGACGCTCTCAGCTGCAGACAGGTTTTTGTATCACTCACTTTCACTGTGGGAGGACGGGGGTACTGGAGGGTACTGGATCTTTGTCTCTGGAACTAAACTGATTGTAACAGGTAAAATTAACATTTAATGTCCTTCAGTTATTTTAATGAACAGATGAAAATGTGTTTTAATGAGTTTCTGCTGCTTCAGGCTTCACATGTTAGTTGTTTCATCATTAGAAGAGAATTCTTGCAGCCGTGCAATTGCATTAATATCTGAAGAACTTTTAAGCAAGGTTTGACTTTAAAAGGGATCCAAGGTACTACCACTACGTTAAATACTTCCAGTATTTTTGGTTTGATGCTGTACATAAAGAAACATTTCCTCCTAAATAATCAGTTGTTGTTTCTAAGGGATAGGAACCATTTTAAGCAGCATTAGATCAACTCTGCACTATGCTGAAAAACACCAAATTCCTTGAGTTGGGTTCAAAATAAAAGTTAAATAATAAATAAAAATGTCAGAAGACGTCTGTAGGCTGTAGAGGGGACTGTAAAATGTTCTTAAACTACATAAAACAGGTTCATAGTTCCTGGAAACATGTTGAAATCTCACGGCACAGCTCCAGTTATTCTTTATTTCTGCAGCAGATGAAACTGATTTATAGAAAAGGTTTGATGAAATGTTAGAAACATACAGTCTCTGATCCTCTCAGATAATCAGCAATAAGATCAAATATGATGGTAAACATAACCTAATATATGTCAGAACATGTATTTGGTAAAGAGTAGAACTTTAATTATATTGTTTAGGTTAATTAATTGATACTTTTTAGAAGTTATTGTATATTATATGATGACATTTGTCTTTTACTGGAAGATATATTTATACATGAAGACACAGAGAAACTGAATATGATATTACAATAATTATTAATCATGCGTATTAATTATACTATATGATATATAATAACTGAGGTATTCTCAGCACATTTTTAATATAAATAGTATTTGATGATTAACATCATCGGAACATATTATTGTAATTGTGTATTAAAGGTAGAATTGCTGTGAAAAAACTGAAATTACTGATATATTGATTTTTTTCTTTAGCAATTAGAGTAAAATATTAGATGTTAAATAGATTAAATGTCATATACAGTATGGATATTAATGTATCAATGAAAATAACAATTGTATTTTAAATAAAGATGAAAATTAAAATATACATATTAATTCTAATAAAAGAGAACACTGTCTTTGGGCAAAAGAAATTGTCTTTTAGTGGATGATATATTTATAGATGAAGACAGAGATACATTGAATATGATATTACAATAATTAAAATATACGCTACTAATTTATATATATATATATATATATATATATATATACACATGGTATAACAGCACAAACCACTGTCCACAATCTGAACATTTAATATAATTGTGTATTAAAGGTGAAAAAGTCGTGAAAAAACTATGAAATTACTGATATATTGATTTGTTTCTGAAGCTCTTAGAGTAAAATATAAGATGATAAATATATGTTATATGTAGCCTATTGTAGTAATAAAATGATAAATGAATTTCATGAAAAGTTAAATATGTAATTTATTCTAATAAGTTAACTCTCGACACTTTTTCTTTGTGTGAAAGTACATTTTATAATTATTATGTTAATTTACAATCAGGGATCAAGATGGTCCTTTTATTAAATTGCAGATTTTATTTAAATTTGATATATTATAAAAATCATTCACGCTTTAATGTTGAGATTTTTTGACGTAAAAATGATTTCTACTCCTTTGAAGTCAATCTGTTTTTCATTAGTTGTTATCAATAAGAACAATGACTCAAATAACTTGTTATATTTGATCTTTATATGAAATGTATAAGACATCATGAACAGTGTCATAGATGATTTAAAGTCCATACTGAAAATCTAATTACTATTACTAAACTTACCGGGGAGACAGTGATTTTTAAAATATAAATTATATAAATGTTATTTTTGTTTTTGTTGAAGCAAAACAGGCTGTAAGGGCACATGTCACCGACCTGGCTGTTATTCCATGGATTTTAAGTAAATGCACAAATATCTGTGTTTATTGTTTATACAATAATTTATGGAGGTGAGACATGGAAAAGCAGTTTTAGAAAGATGAGGGGGTTATTTGGATGTCCAGTGGTCTAACCCACGTAAAAACCTTGTGAAACAACATATTCCACAATAGAAACATGACATAAATGGAAAAACATACTGTTGTAGCTATAACAATGGCCGAATCATCCAAAGTGTATATTTCAATAACCTTCATACGCGCTTCAGGATGCGGCAATGAGTTGTTAACAAACATTCACAAAGATGTAAAGCCCTGCAACAATCTATCTATATTAACACCTTGATATGTATATAGTAAAATATTAAAGTTATGGGAAGCTTATATGGCTTAAACTGTATGTTTTATTGCTGCAATAGCAGCAATCGGTGCAATGACTATTATCGCCCGTACTTATTATTATTATTCCGCCTGTTTTTTGTCCCGCTACTAGTCCCGGAGAGTTGCCAACATGCGCACACAATACATCAAAACGTGTGTAATGATTGGGAATGGTGTGCTATGACTTTTCAACCAGATTTGCCGCCAGTTTTCACAAAATCTGCAAAAAAATGTCGAAAAATGTCTCATAGACTTGAATGGGAAATGTTTGGGAAATCCCTCAACATTGCTCAAAACCCCCCCTCTTTGGGACCGTGCTGTATCGCCAAACTTTAACGTAGAAACATGATTAAAAGTTTACACCGAAGACAAGACTTTGGTGTTTATTGGGCTGAATGGGCGTTCAGATATCAAGCACGGTTTCTCCCAAATCACAGTTTATGTATTGTCCCGTTTTCAGACCGTCTCAGATTTTCCAATGTGTGTGTATGTGGTGGAATGGTGAGAGCTAGAGTGGAGGACAGAGGGGGGGGGGGCTGCATTACGATTCTCTGAAATTTTTTCAATCAAATTGCTCTCTCGCCTCCAGTTTTCAGTCTTCAGACATCATTTTTGGTCAAAATGTAGATCAAATGTAGATCGCAGACATGTAACTATGGAGTCTATCGGACTTAACCTTTTAATGCTAACGCACCAACTGCCAATAGAAAACATTGAAAACAAATATCTAGATCCCTCTCTGGGATCTGACACACACACACACACACACACACACACACACACTTATCATAACACTGTTTAACAAACTGGCACTAAACAAATCTTTCTGAATGTGTCCATTCTCTGCAGTTCATTGACAATTTTAACATTTTCTGGGAGCGCTTTCATCTTTTAAAGCAGATGGACTTTTCCTAAACAAGCCAGGAGTAAAGCTGTTCACCTCTGCCGTCCCCATTGCTCAACCCCGTCACCAAACTCCTTCCCCGGACTGATAAGGGCCGATCCAGCAAGCATTAACTGATATGTGCCGGGCCTAGGCTCCAGGACTAGTGACACTCATGACTTTTTCATAGACAAGCCCGGGCCCTGTGTTTTCAATTCTTCCTCAATTTATGCTGTGATAGGCAATAGAAAATGGATGACAAATAAGCACTTAACTGCAAACTTAGCAAATTTAGCATCCATTCCTTGTCAGCTACAGCTAGTCCCAAAAAATGAGAACACACTAACACTAGCTCTACTAAACGTCAGGTCTTTGGCAGGAAAATCATTTTTAATCAATGATTTTATTATTAATCACAATCTAGATTTTATGTTTTTAACTGAGACCTGGTTAGACCATAATAACAGCGCTGCTGTTCTCAGCGATCAGCTCCCCGAACTTCAGTTTTATGAGTGAGAATAGAGTGAATAAGAAAGGAGGTGGAGTCGCCATTTTGTTTAACGACTCCTTCCATTGTACGCAAATATGTTATGGAAATTTTGCTTCTTTTGAATATGTTGCTCTTCACTTAAGGTCGTCCCTCAGGCTATATTTCTAAACATCTACAGGCCACCTAAATATTTTGCAACCTTTATTGATGACTTCACTGAACTGCTGTCTATAATCTGCATAAACTTTGATTGTGTAATCATTGCGGGTGATTTTAACATTCATGTTGACCCCCCAGGACAGGGGGACCAAAGAACTGTGTTGTGTTTTTGAGAACTATGGACTGACTCAGCATGTGACAGAGCCCACGCACAATAAGGGGCACACGCTGGACTTGATTGTCTCCAAGGGTCTGAATATTTCCAAGGTTGTGGTGACTGCGTTGCTCTGTCTGATCATTCCTGTGTTTTCTTGACGGCTTTATCTCTGTGCCCAAAAGTGTCCAAACAAAGATAATCAGAAAACGGTTTATCACTGAAAACACCAGTGAAACATTTACTCAGCTTTTCTCCTCTACACCCGCCCCCCCATCTGGGCTATCAGTCACTGAGCTTGTAGATCATTTCAACTGTAAAATTACAAATGTTATTGATGCCATTGCTCCCACTAAGGTCAAAGTTGTCTCTTGTAAGAAAAGGTCTCCATGGAGAAATGTCCCACTGGTGAGAGCAGAAAAAGAGAGTGTCGGAAAGCTGAGCGAAGGTGGCGAAAAACATCTCCTGGTCCATTATAACACCTATAAAGAGAGACTTCGCATTTATAATGTGGAACTGAGGAATGCAAGGCGGTCCTTCTTCTCTGATATTATCTCTAGAAACAATAATAATTCACGTGCTTTGTTTGCTACTGTCGATAGGTTAACAAACCCTCCAGTACCAGTAGCATCTGAACTTTTATCTACCAAGGCCTGCAATGACTTTGCCTCCTTAAGCAACAGGGCAATTCAAAGTGCTTTACACAAAATCAGTTAAAAACAATAAAAACAGTTAAAAGAAAATAAAACCCATAAAAAAACAGAAGAAACATTTCAAAAATGAAAACAGATAAAACACAGGAATAAAAGTTACAGTGCAGTATATAAAAGAATAAACAGTAAAGAAATGAGCATCATTTAAAGGAAGGCAACATCAAAAAGAAAGGTCTTCAGCATTGATTTAAAAGAACTGAGAGTAGCAGCAGACCTGCAGGTTTCTGGGAGTTTGTTCCAGATATGAGGAGCATAGAAACTGAACGCTGCTTCCCCCTGTTTAGTTCTGACTCTAGGAACAGACAGTAGACCCGTCCCAGATGACCTTAGAGGTCTGGGGGGGTCATAGTGTACTAGCAGATCAGAAATGTATTTTGGCTAAACCGTTTAGTGATTTATAAACTAGCAAAAGAACTTTGAAATCAATTCTTTGGGGCACAGGAAGCCAGTGTAAAGACTTCAGAACTGGAGTGATGTGATCCAGTCTCTTGGTCTTAGTGAGGACCGAGCAGCAGCGTTCTGAATCAGCTGCAGCTGTCTGATTGATTTTTAGGGAGACCTGTAAAGACCCGTTACAGTAGTCAAGTCTACTGAAGATGAAAGCATGGACTAGTTTTTCCAAATCCTGTTGACACATAAGTCCTTTAACCCTTGATATATTCTTAAGGTGATAATAGGCTGACTTTGTAATTGTCTTAATGTGGCTGTTAAAGTTCAGGTCAGAGTCCATGACTACACCAAGATTTCTGGCTTTGTCTGTTGTTTTTAACGTTGTTGTTTGAAGCTGAGCGCAAACTTTTAATCGTTCCTCTTTGCTCCAAAACAACCACCTCAGTTTTCCCTCATTTAATTTCAGAAAGTTCTGGCACATCCAGCCGTTAATTTGTTCAATACACTTAGTCAGTTTTGTATTGGACTATAGTCCCTGGCGATAAGGTTATGTAAATTTGTGTGTCGTCCGCATAACTATGGTAACTTATTTTGTTGTTTTCCATAATCTGAGCCAGTGGAAGCATGTAGATGTTAAACAGAAGAGGCCCCAGAATGGAGCCTTGGGGAACTCCGCACGTCATATTTGTGCGTTCAGATGTATAATTACCTATTGACACAGAGTAATCCCTATTCTGTAAGTAGGATTTAAACCAGTTTAGTACTGAGCCAGAAAGGCCAACCCAGTAGATGGAGGGAACTCTGGGCTGTATTGATGAGGACTTTAGGGATCAGAGTCCATGTAGTTTCCAGGATCAGACTGAATGCCGTGCTGGGAGCTGCTGTTGACTGTGTGAATGTGTGTCTGTGCTGCTTGTTGCTGCTGTCAAACTTCAGATGAGCCGGTAGTGAAGCCCGTGGTGAGCGTGTACCCAGCAGCACCCAGAGCCCCCTGGAGGAAAGGCTCCCTGCTGTGTCTGGCCTCAGCCATGTTTCCTCCTCTGGTCCAGTTCTCCTGGAAAAGACGAAGGGAGGACAGTCCTCTGGAGGAGCTGCCCCCTGCTGAGGGAGCAGCTGGAGATCAGAGAGTCGGGACGCACCGCCGCCATCTTGCTGATCCATCAGCAAGAGAACAGCACGTATAAATACCGCTGCTACGTCCACCATGAGGGGGGGACAGTGGAGGCCCAAACAGAACAAGGTAACGAAGGCTCGGTGACTGTGTTCAGCTTCATGTGGAGACGCTGTCAAAGAGTGCAGAGGACTGACTCACTGCAACCAGTGTTTTCTCTACGTTTGTGGAAGGGTTAGGTTACTTATTTGGCTGAAGATTTAGGAAAATTAATGATTTTCAATAACACAAACTATGAAATTTCACACCATTTTGGACCATAATTATAATATTTGATTCTAAAACACTGGAAAAGCTAGAGCAGAAATAAATAAATAAAACTAAAAACACTTAAAGACAAAACTTCTAAACCAACTACAATCATTAGATGTGAGAAATGTCTTTGAGTCAGTTTTCAAGCTCATATTTATTCGGCTTAGTTGGTGCCACAATGCCTTGAATGCAGTACCTTACAACCTTATAATAAACCCTGAACGCCACACGGTTCACTGCTTTTCTGTTTCAGAGGTTTCTCTTTCTCTCCATCTCCTCCATCAACTCCATCTCCTCCATCACCTCCATCTCCTCCATCAACTCCATCTCCTCCATCACCTCCATGTCCTCCGGCAGCTTCTGTCCCGTCTCAGTACCAAGTGAAGTTGTTCTGTCTGCTGTACACACAGCTGATAGTGAAGAGTCTGGTGTACTGCTGTGGACTCTCCTGCTGATGATCCTCAGAAACAAGAGACCGTCCACCATCTGCAAATGTGCCCACTGATTTCTGCTTGAATGTTTTCACCATTGATCCTCATGAATTCATCTCATTTATACTTTGATCAGTATTCACGAATATCAGATAATTTGAATAATCAGCTGTCTGGTAGATATTTTATAGTTCAGAGTATTTTTATTTTTAATGTCACTTACATCGCAATATTGTTTTCTTGTATCATGGCCGCACTTTAAAATACCTTTATGTGACGCCATTTTGCTTACTTTCAGTCTACCATATAATTATTGTCTATTGTTTGCCTGTATTTCTTGTGTGTTTACTTGTTTGTATGTTTTTGTTTTTGCTGTTATTGAGGAAAATGCTGCTGCTGTAATAAGAAAATTTCCCGTTGTGGGATAAATAAAGTATAATCTAATCTAATATTGTCTGTTGTTGTGTTTCTCTTTAATACGTTATGTAGAGTATATAGTACTATATACATAGAGTATGTAGAGTATGTAGTACTATATACATAGAGTATGTGGAGTATGTAGTACTATGTACATAGAGTATGTAGAGTATGTAGTACTATATACATAGAGTATGTAGAGTATATAGTACTATACATAGAGTATGTAAGTATGGCAGCTTCATCAAATATCTTCAGTGTAACATTGTTAATGAAGCCAAAGTTAACATTAGATAAGGCAATGGTTGCAAAACAGCACTTATTTACCTGTAGAGCCTTTAAAATGTCTGACTTTATGATCCATATCTTTATTATTGGACATTTCTTTCACAGGAGAGATGAAAACATGAAAGGAGAGAGAGAGGGGGTGACATGCAGCAAAGGGCCACAGGTCAGAGTCGAACCTACGGCTGCTGAGTCGAGGAGTAGACCTCTATACGGGCGCCCACTCTACCAACTGAGCTAAACCATATTTCATAATCTATTTCTTTAAAGTTATTTTCTAATCCGCTGAGCCAGAAATCTCCACTTCAGCAGCACTTCCATAAACCAACCTTTACTCTTTCTATCTATATTCTGACATCTCTTTACACAGGGCTTTGTTCAGTTAGCATTCAGAGTCCCACTCATACAACATTGTCTGCAAATAAGAACATATTTAATAAGAAGATGGCGTATTTGCATTGCAGACATTAACCACTGAGACATCAAACTCATGTGTGTTGTCGTGTTTGTACGAGACTCTCATCAAATCCAAGTAGAAACTGGAAAGTTCACCTTTGAACGCTAAAATCTCCATGAATAAAGTCCATGGACGTGACCTCCGGGGGGGTCATCATTGTTGCTCTCTGGGCTCAGTTAAACTGTGTTTGGGTGGAGGGCTCAGTGGGAAAAAGCCCCCCCGCTGCAGAGAGGAAGAGGAGCTCCTGAGTGTTTCCAGCAGCAGCAGATATGAATCTGTTCTCAGTGGTTATTAGAAATCATCAAACCTGTTGACAGCGAGTCCCCACTTCCTTTCCTGCAGCAGACGGGCTGTGTGGGTTTCTGCTCTGCAGCCTTTCTCACATCAACAACACAATGACAGTTCCAGCCATCCACTCGGGTTAGACCATCATTCAGGGACTGGGGTTTGATTCCAGCGCTCAGGGCTCCCTCTCTCAGCTCGGATCTGGTTATTAATCTGAGAAGAAACAGCTCAAATCAACAAGAAACCAATATTTACTGAATAAAAAACAACCAAAACCACAGCATCACATAAGTTATAGTTCTGTTCATTTTAAGAATGAAGCAAACATAAAAGGAATAAATGTGTACAAATACTTTAGTATTTTACCATAGTACAACATACTGAACAGTGTTTTTCTACTTACTATACTATGACCTTTTTCGACATTCTGACTTTTTTCAAATTTTTTTCTACATACTATACTATGACTTATTCTAATAATTTTGACATATTATACTCTTAATTTTTTCATTTTTTTCTACATACTATGACTTTTTTGACATTATGACTTCATCATTTTTAACATAGTATACTATGACTTTTTATTTTTCAATATACTATACTTTGACATTTTTAAATAATTTTGACATGTTATACTATGATTTTAAAAAATATTTGACATATATTTTGACTTTTTTAATAATTTTGACATATTATACTATAACTTTTAATAATTTTGACATATACTATGTTTTCATTTTTTCCACATACTATGACTTTTTTGACATTATGACTTCATCATTTTTCAACATAGTATACTATGACTTTTTAATATTTTTCAACATACTATGCTATGACTTTTTATTTTCTACGACATGCTGTACTTTGACCTTTTCGACATTCTGACCTTTTCACATTTTTCGACATATTATACTATGATTTTTAGCATTTTTTCTACATAGTGTGACTTTTTAAAATATTTTTCCACTTACTATACTATGACTTTTTCACGTTTTCATATATTTGACGTACTATGACTCATTTTTGAATATTAATTGGACATGCTGTGGGACTCGGGAATCTGATATGAGATATCCACCCTGTCTGTGGCCGCCTTCCCGAGCCTGTTTGGATGTTTGCTTGGACTTTGCCGTTTGCTCCCTTTGTTTTGAACTGTGTTGATACCCCCTCCCCGTGCCGGCTCCAACCGCCTCCTGGTCTCTGCATTCGGGTCCTCACTCCACCTCAATGTCCCCCTTTCCTTGATGTCCTCACCATGTACCTGTGTGTTCCTCTCTGTGTCTCCTGCTGTCTGTGTTGTATTTTAAATTGTATTTCATGTCATTGAAGCTGTATTTATTTATTTATTTATTAAATTTATTTGACATTAACTAACATTGCTGTAAATGCACCAGAATGTAAAGAGCTATTTTTCAAATCCGTTGTCCCTGGACAGATCTTAAAATTGTCTCCTAAAAAACAACAATAAGAAGATTACAGTCAACAATACAAATATAATACAAATATAAAAGTAGTAAAACAGATAAAACTCTTCAAATCCCGTTGATAAATACAATGTACAAATGCAATACCGCCATTGAAAAAACATTAAAATGACACTACACATGGACACAATAGAGACACAAGTGGCAGCACGGTTGAGTAGAGTGAAAATCTTCTTATTAATGCTGACATGTCTGATGGGTTATGAACCAGTTCTTCAGATGTCTTTTGAACAGAGGGTATGTGGTGAGTTCTCTGATGTTCTGAGGGACAGAGCTCCACACCGTGCTGCTGGGACTGAAAAGGCTTATCTGACGAAATGCACTTCTCTGCAGAGGACCAACACAGTCTCCTCGGGCCGACCTCGTGTTACTCTCTGTGTTCCTGATGGTCACAAACTGACTGAGTGGAGGAGATGACAGACCATGGATGATAACAGACAGAGGTTTCAATACTTGATGACATTTTCCCAATTTAAAAGCTTATGCTTTTGTAAAATACAATGGTGATATCTTAATGGTTTTTATCCAGAATTTTGATTGTCTGTTTGTAAAGTGACTCTAAAGATTTTAGTGTTGTTTTATTTGCCTGTGACCAGGTTGTGAGACAGTAAGTGATGTGAGACAGAACCATACTGTACATACTGTACATGAACATTTTAGCTGCCTGAAGTGACACGTGTGATCTTATGAACCGGAAATTTGCAATTTTAAATTTGTCTCGATTGCACCTTTTTATCTGTGATTTAAAAGTTAGTTTAGAGTCTATTAAAATGCCTAGGTATATCTGGGTATATCTGTGTATCTAGCCCTCCTTCCCTTTCCCTGAGGGCGGAGCCACGTGTCAGCCCCATTGGAAATAACAACCTGTTCTTAATGATCAAGATGAAATCAAAATATAGAAAGTATTTTGTTTTCTACTTATTCCAGTTCATGTTTCTTTTCTTTTCTGTATGTGTCATGAAATGTTTTAATATTTTCTGAATTACTGTTGTTTTGGACCCCAGGAAGACGCCGGTTGTCTAGGCGACAGCTAATGTGGATCCTTATAATAAAAATGAAAATGATCCTCACGTCTGTTGTTACTTTGACGCTGCTCTCCTCTTTATTTTGAAGTCTGGTCTCGGTCCCGTCCTGTCTCTAGTTCTACTTCCTGTGTCTTCCTCTCTTGTGATTACCTGATGTTTTCCACCTGTTTCCAGCCCTCTTGTCACCTGCCTCTCGTGACCTCGTTACCCTCTGGATATGGTCTCTGGGTTTTCTTGGTCTGGTGTCAGATCCCTGTTGTTCCTTTGACTCTGCTGTCCTCTGGAGGCTGCAGCCACTCACTGCTTCTAACTACACGTCTTATGTTTCTTTATTTCTGTTTCTAGTCTTTTTCTTGTTTCTTGTATGCAGTGTTGCAGAAAGTATTCTGATCCTTTACTGCAGTAAAAGTACTTTAAGAATACACTGTTACAGTAAAAGTCCTGCATTGAAAATGTTTCTTCAGTGAAAGTCTCAGTGTGAGAGTAAAGTTAGTCAGCTAATGGTTCGTTTGGAGCCTCATAGTTAACTAGATTATTACATTATTATTATTATTACTACATGTCATTTAGCTGGTGCTTTTATCCAAAGAGACTAACTATTGCTATATATGTCAGAGGTTGGCCTCTGGACCAACAAGGGTTAAGTGTCAGAATCAGAATCAGAAATACTTCATCAACCCCGAAATGCTGTGTTACAGCTGCAAGAGTATAGAAATATCAGAGTAGAAATATCAATAAAGGAAATATAAGGAGTGTGGATATGTACGGTATTTACATTGTTAATGGTGAACAGTAATAATCAATAAGTAGAAGCAGAATATTGCACATTATAATTTAAGCCGGTGTTATTACAACACAGATAATATACAGATAATATACAGATATATAGAGATAATATACAGATAATATGCAGATAATATACAGATATTATAGAGATAATATACAGATATTATACAGATAATATACAGATATTATACAGATAATATACAGATAATACAGATAATATACAGATAATATACAGATAATACACAGATAATATACAGATAATATATAGATAATACACAGATAATATACAGATAATATACAGATAATATACAGATATTACAGATAATATACAGATAATATTGTCCAGTTTTAGACTCACTAAGTGTGTGTGTGTGTGTGTGTGTGTGTGTGTTGTGTGTGTGTGTGTGTGTGTGTGTGTGCGTGTCAGACATTTAGAAGGAGGAGTTATAAAGTATGATGGCCTCTGTGGTGCATTGTGGGAGAATGAGTATTGCACTGAAAGTGCTCCTGTGTTGAGCAGCAGGCCATGGAGTGGGGAGACATTGTCAAGAAGACATGTGGTCTGGACAGCGTCCTCCTCTCTACAGAGAGTCCAGCTCACCCCCACAACGTCAATGGCCTTCGGATCAGTTTGAGTCTATTAGCGTCCGCTACCCTCAGCCTGCTGTCCCAGCATGCACCTGCAACCAGGATAGCACTGCCCCCCCCCAGACTCCTAAAACATCCCCAGCATGGTTCTGCAGATGTTGAAGGACCTCCACCTCCTCAGAAAATAGAGACGCTTTGGTCCTTCCTGTAGAGGACCTGAGTGTTCTTGGACCAGTCCACTTTGTTGTCCAAGTGCCCTCCCAGGTATTTGTAGTCCTCCACCATGTCCACACTGCCCCCCTGGATGGAAACAGGGCCCACTGGGGCCTTGGCTCTATAAGCAGTTGATAATGTAGGAGACAGCAGAGAATTGAACACAATCATCTGCATGGATGTACCAAAGCATTTGCAGCTTGTTCAAAGAAATGAGAAACGTCTTTTTTGATGTGAAGTGACCCGATGATGTGGAGATGGAACGGGAAGTTTGGAGGATTTCAGTTGGGATGTGAGAAATGTACCAAAGCCACTGAGAACAGGTGTAATCCACCTGAGGAAGAACAGAGCCTGGAGGATGCATGGAGGTGTTATTGTGCGTCAGCAGGACAGTTTGAACCGGGTGTTGTTGGAGACACTAGAGGACAGCAGTGGACGGTTGGATTCTCACAGCAGCATCACTAGCACTAAAAGCTTCATTGGAAGCTACGCTTTATTGTAGGAATTAGTTTGGTGTTGTCGGTGCATGTCACTCACTCAAAACCCTCAGACTACAGCGTCTAATTTCCTTAAATGACTTTAAAGGTTACGTTAAAACCAGAGAACAGGAGTCCAGGAATTCATTTCTCTGCTGGTTGGAAGTGTATGACTATGCATGAGACAAATAACCTTGAAACACGTCTGTGTCGTTTTAAAGGTCAGATACAAAAATACATATTTTGTCATTTCATTTGGAGGACTTGCCCCCCCCCAGTTTCAGATCCAGCAAGTGCTGTTACAGGCAGACGTGCAGCTGTGGTGGTTTCTCAGTGTCTCATTTGGTGGCTGACCTCAACATGGAGGAAGTAGAGATCAGAGCCCTGAGCTCCTTCCAGAGAGCAGCAAAAGCACCGCCGCAGGGGCTGATGGGAGATGTGAGGAGCTGTTAGGACCACGTGGCCCTCGTCTGATCTCACAGCTCGTCCTTGTCTGGCCTCAGCTGCATCAGAGCGCCACTTCTCCCCAGGTCCACCACAGGAAACACCACTGAACAACATGCTTCTCCTCCCAGCTGCTGCTCTGTGCTGTCTGGGTTCAGGTGAGTGTTTCCAGCCAATCAGGAGCCGACAAACTCCACCTGTAACACACACTGGGTCCCACTCACCTTCATCTACCTGTCTGTTTCTCTACAGCGCTGGCTGCCATGGCAACCAGCTGATTCAGGACGATTTAACATTGACCAGGAGAGTTGGTGGAGACGTCTCCTTCAGCTGTCGAGACACTGAGCAGTGTTACAGTGATTATGTATTCTGGTTCCAGAAGAGAGACACAGAAACATTCAGAGTGATTCTCTATATTGACCAGCGTGATGGTCGAGTTTATTCAGGTTTCAATCATCCTCAGAAAGATGATTTCTCAGCTGTGAATAAAACGAACAGCTGTGAGTTGCAGATCCAGAAAGTTAAACTGGATCATTCAGCCTCCTACTACTGCTCCTGTTGGGCCCCACAGTGAGACCTGATCCCTGCAGCCTGAACAAAAACCTCCAGATGAACAGATGTCAACCAGTGTTTGTGACAGGAAGAGATCAGCCAACCACAGCCCAGGTTCACATATTTCTCCTCCATCTCAGCCAGAGTCACAAACAGTGTTAACGCATTACTAAGTCATATATTACTCTTATATTATTAGGAGACTTTCCCCAGTAATGAGTAGTGGAAGGATTACAAGTTCCAAAACAGTCATTATATTACATTTATTAATCCAGTTAGCAAGTAATATAACAAGTATAATAACTAAATACTGTTGATACTAAGTAATGTGTAAGGTAATATTACTTTTTAAGTAGTAATAACTAACAAGTAACTGAGTCCGCTTCCTGAGTAAGTTGTCTAACACTGGTCACAAACACACTGAACTGAGCTCAAGTTTCTTTTCTAACACAGAGAAACAATAATAAAAGATCTGAAACAGGAAACTATACTAATAATTAAATTAATAATGCTAATTAATGTATGTACATGTGATAAAAACATGAATAATTCCATTTTTAAAAACAGTTCCTGGTTACAATCATTATAAATAAAAATAATGAAAATAAAACAAAAACAAACTTCAGCAGTTAGCAGATAGTGAGGTGATGTTTTTTACAGTGTGTTCAGGGGACAGGCAGCTAGCAGATAGTGAGGAGATGTTTTTTACAGTGTGTTCAGGGGACAGGCAGCTAGCAGATAGTGAGGAGATGTTTTTTACAGTGTGTTCAGGGGACAGGCAGCTAGCAGATAGTGAGATGTTTTACAGTGTGTTCAGGGGACAGGCAGCTAGCAGATAGTGAGATGTTTTTACAGTGTGTTCAGGGGACAGGCAGCTAGCAGATAGTGAGGAGATGTTTTTACAGTGTGTTCAGGGGACAGGCAGCTAGCAGATAGTGAGATGTTTTTACAGTGTGTTCAGGGGACAGGCAGCTAGCAGATAGTGAGTATAGGTTTTACAGTGTGTTCAGGGGACAGGCAGCTAGCAGATAGTGAGATGTTTTTTTACAGTGTGTTCAGGGGACAGGCAGCTAGCAGATAGTGAGGAGATGTTTTTTACAGTGTGTTCAGGGGACAGGCAGCTAGCAGATAGTGAGGAGATGTTTTTTACAGTGTTTTTCAGGCGACAGGCAGCTAGCAGATAGTGAGGAGATGTTTTACAGTGTGTTCAGGGGACAGGCAGCTAGCAGATGGTGAGAGTTTTTACAGTGTGTTCAGGGGACAGGCAGCTAGCAGATAGTGAGGAGATGTTTTTTACAGTTTTTTTCAGGCGACAGGCAGCTAACAGATAGTGAGGAGATGTTTTTAGAGTGTGTTCAGGGGACAGGCAGCTAGCAGATAGTGAGATGTTTTTTACAGTGTGTTCAGGTGACAGGCAGCTAGCAGATAGTGAGGAGATGTTTTTTACAGTGTGTTCAGGGGACAGGCAGCTAGCAGATAGTGAGGAAATATTTTTTACAGTGTGTTCAGGGGACAGGCAGCTAACAGATAGTGAAGAGATGTTTTTTACAGTGTGGTTGTCTGTTGTTGGACTTCTGTGCTAGTCATGGATTGTCCATCACAAACACCATGTTCGAACATAGGGATGCTCATAAGTGTACGTGGTACCAGAGCACCCTAGGCCAAAGTCAATGATCGATTTTATAATGTTTCATCTGATCTGAGGCCGTATGTTTTGGACACTCGGGTGAAGAGAGGAGCAGGCTGTCAACTGATCACCATCTGGTGGTGAGTTCAGGTCAGGCAGGTCAGAAGACTCTGGACAGACCTGGTAAACCCAAGCGGTAGTGGAGTGAATTGGAGAACGTCTGGAGGAGAGGCCCCGTCCGACGGACTTTCAACTCGCACCTCAGCGGAGCTTTTCGGGCATCCCTGTGGAGGCTGGGGGCATTGAACCTGAGTGGACAATGTTCAAAGTTTCCATTGCTGAAGCTGCGGTGGCAGAGCTGTAGTCATAGGTCTTAGGTGCCTCAAGGGCGGTAACCACGAACGCCCTGGTGGACACAGGTGGTCAGGGAAGCCGTCCGACTGAAGAAAGTCTTTCCGGATATGTTCCCCGGAGGACTCCGGAGGCAGTGCAGGAGTACCCAGCGGGCCGGAAGGCTGCAGCCTCTGCCGTGACAGAGGCAAAGCAGCGGGTGTGGGAGAAGTTGGAGAAGACATGGAGAAGGACTTTGGTCGGCACCAAGGTGCTTCTGGAAACCGTTCGCCACCTTAGGAGGGAAGCGAGAATCATCCAAGCTGTATACAGTAAGGATGGGGCGTTGTTGACCTCAACTGGGAGGTAATAGGCGGTGGAAGGAGGCACTTAGGAACTCCTAAATCCAGCTGACAGCCCTGTAGAGGCAGAGCTGGAGGATGATGGGGATGTCGTCAATTTCCTGGTGGAAGTCGCTGAGGTAGTCAACAACTCCACAGCGGCAAAGCCCCAGGGATTGATGAGATCCGTCCAGAAATGCTGAAAGCTCTGGGTGTGGAGGATGTCTTGGTTGACACGCCTCTTCAACATTGCGTGGAAGTCTGGGACGGTGCCTAAGGAGTGGCAGACCGGGGTGGTGGTTCCCTATTCAAAAGGGGGACCAGAGGGTGTGTGCCAATTACAGGGTATCACACTTCTCAGCCTCCTGGTAAAGTCTACTCCAGGTGCTGGAAAGGAGGTTCGGCGATAGTCGAACCTCGGATTGAAGAGGAACAATGTGGATTCCGTCCTGGCCGTGGAACAACGGATCAGATCTTCACTCTCGCAAGGATCTTGGAGGGGGCTGAGTATGCCCAGCCAGTCTACATGTGTTTTGTGTCTGGAGAGGCGTAGCCGGGTCCCGGGGAGAAAGGGTGTAGGAGGTGCTGCGGGAGGTATTGAGGTGGTCCCTTCTCAGGGCCATCCAATCTCTGTATGACCAAGCGAGCTGTGTCCGGGTTCTGGCAGTAAGTCGGACTCGTTCAGGTGAGGGTTGGCCTCCGCCAGGGCTGCGCTTGTCACCAATCCTGTTTGTAATATTTATGGACAGGATATCGGCGTAGTCGGGCGGGAGGTTGCAGTTCGGTGGGCTCGGGATCTCATCGCTGCTTTTGCAGATGATGTGGTCTTGATGGCGTCATCGGCCTGTGACCTCCAGCACTCACTGGATCGGTGTAACCAGTGTGAGCGGCTGGGATGAGGATCAGCACCTCTAAATCTGAGGCCATGGGTTCTCAGCAGGAAACCGATGGAGTGCTTTCTTGGGTAGGGTGAGTCCTTACCCCAAGTGGAAGGAGTTAAGTACCTTGGGGTCTTGTTCGTGAGTGAGGGACTATGGGCGTGAGTTGGTGGGAGAATCGGAGCAGCTGGTGCGGTATTACATTCAGTTTATGCTTGCAGTTGTGGCGAAAAGAGAGCGAGCCAGAGGCAAAGCTCGATCTGAGGGCAATTTTCGTTCCTACCCTCACCTATGGTCATGAAGGCTGGGTCATGACCGAAAGAACGAGGTCAGGGTACAAAGCGGCGAAATGGGTTTCCTCAGGAGGTGGCTGGCGTCTCCCTTAGAGATAGGGTGAGCTCAGTCATCCGAGGAGCTCGAGTAGAGAGCTGTTCCTTGCGTCGAGGAGCCAGTTGAGGTGGTTCGGGCATCTGGTAAGGATGCCTCCAGGCGCCTCCCTAGGAGGTGTTCCAGGCACGTCCAGCTGGGAGGGAGGTTCCTGGGGGAAGACCCAGCACAAGGTGGAGAGATTATATCTCAGCCTGGCCTGGGAACGCCTCGAGATCCCCCAGTGGAGCTGGTTGATGTGGCTCGGAAAGGGAAGTTTGGGTCCCCTACTGGAGTTGCTGCCGCGACCCGTACCGGATAGGCGGATGAAGATGGATGGATGGTTCAGTGAGGACAGGCAGCTAGCAGATAGTGAGAGATGTTTTTTACAGTGTGTTCAGGGGACAGGCAGCTAGCAGATAGTGAGATGTTTTACAGTGTGTTCAGGGGACAGGCAGCTAGCAGATAGTGAGAGATGTTTTTACAGTGTGTTCAGGGGACAGGCAGCTAGCAGATAGTGAGATATTTTACAGTGTGTTCGGGGACAGGCAGCAGCGGATAGTGAGGAGATGTTTTTACAGTGTGTTCAGGGGACAGGCAGCTAGCAGATGGTGAGGAGATGTTTTTACAGTGTGTTCAGGGGACAGGCAGCTAGCAGATAGTGAG